>NW_010578848.1:144651-263725 GCF_000705375.1 Tinamus guttatus | reverse complement strand
TCTTAGTGCTGTTTTTACTAATATGGTCTGAAATGTCCACACTGAATCTATCAGGATTTTTCAAAACAGAGGGATTATAAACTCACATTAACCTTCTCCTCCTCCAAAGCAAAGTCAAAACTTCCCATCAGAGTCCCATTATTAGTTAATGAGTCATTTGTCTGCAAGCCTGTGCTTAACTGTAACACTGGGCCTACCTATTACGTTCCCTTTAAGAAAGGGAGAAATATATATGACTCTTCCAGTCTGTCGGGAGTTGAAATGGCTGTTATGTATTGAAGCATGCAATACTGTGTGGGCTCAATGTCAGTTTTCATGTCCTCACTTATAGGTCAAATTACATGCAACTTTATTTGTTTTGCAGTTCCAGCTACCACTTGTGTGTAGGTTCTCTAGAGAGAGCTTTGGTTTAGAAGGAAGAGAAAATGCTGCTGTGTTGTTGACACTGGGATAGCTGTAAGGAACATTTTGCCTTCCATGGAGGTCATAAGTTGTCACTGAATCCCAATGCTGGCAAGGAAGTGCCTGGTTTTCATGGCATTGCCATTTGTTTTGATTTGGTCTCCTCCTGGGTGCACAGATTATAGGCCAGCAAGCCTCTCTTTCAGTGACTAGTGTGGGAAGTTCCAGGCTCTCATAAACCTTAAATAAGTCTTAACTTCAGAATGCTGCCTGCTGGAGATCAAATTTCCCAATGTTTTGCTGTGCTTTTAGCCCAAGGGTGCTGTTGACAGAAAGCAGTGTTTTTCTTCCCCAGTTGCTGTCTTTCTTTGTAATTTTTTTGGTGTTGCATTTTTCTGCATTAGTGGAGGTATCTGTGTTTGAAAAGGGATTATGTTAGTCAAAACTTAGTACAGATGATTTGCTCCCTTTCCTTACTAACTGACAGGAGCCTAAGTAGCACATAATCTTTTGCAAAATACAGCCCTTTTGCAGCACATCGGAAATTTCAGAACCAGAAGATTTAACCTCTTAATGCATCTAATGGAAAAGCTGTGGCTTTTTGACGGTGCCAGCCAATAGTGGTAAAAGCTGCCTGAGAGTTGCTGACTTTTTTTTTTTTTAATTAAACAAAACAGATTACTCTCTCCTATCTTTTCCCCTGCTTTAGGATAACGCATGGCCTTTACTGGAGTCAGTGCAAAAATGAGCCTTTCCTAAGGAGTTCAGAAATCATTGCCTGCTGCCTGAATTTTGAGCATTGTCGTAATTTTGGAGACCCAGTCTTTAGCAGACCAACAATGTTCTGTTGTGAATTTCCTCTAACATTAATATATCAAAGGAATAGCATGTCCATGTGGCTCTCAAGCCCTCAAAGAATCTTTCATATACTTTTCAAGTCCTTGGAAGGAAGAGCAATCAAGTCTGAGCATATTTCAGTCAGATGTAAAACTATTCTGAGTGCAAAGTACTCGAACTGCCTCTCAGTGCAGATGCTTCTGTCACATTTTATTTTTCTTCAGGAACAGCTTCCAGGATTTCCACAATCCTTCTTTCTTTCAAAAAAATGAATCTGTAATGAAAACCTGGCACCGACCTTCTAGAGAGATGTTTCCTAGGACCTTTGCTGACAGAGCACTGAAATGGGGTGAGGTCTGCACTGCAGCCAGAAGGATTTTTGTCCTTCAGTGGTTCAGAAGTTCACAGGTAAAGTTAAAAGTTACTTGCTGCCTCTATTCCAAAGCAAACTGTCTGTTTGTCTGCCATGGAAACCTTTCCTGAGATTTCCTAGTTGTCAAGGATGGGGTTCAGAGTTCATAGAGCTTTTTATTGTGCCTTTTTTTGAGGGATAGAGGCTGATTTGCAGCACTATTTAAAGCAAAGATGCCAAATGAAAGTTCCTCGTTTTAAGTTTGTGCTTACACAAAGCTTCTTTGTGGTTTTTTAGGCCTGTCAGACTTGTCAGGCGTGGTAAGAAAAAGTATATTGTTTCCAGCACTTGGATTCCTTTCCTTCTGACATCTGCCACTCTGTAAAGATGATAAATTCCTGCCTCATTAGCCAGGGGTGTGGGATTACAGGCTGACAACACATTAATCACCAGCTTCTGTGGCAGGCTGACTAGCAATAGGCATTGTTAACAAAACTTTTCTAATATGTCACTCTTCTCTATGACAGCCTGTAATCAATCATCTTGATTGACAGCGCTGATAGATTACACTATTTATACTTTGTGTAATGAAAGATAGCGTTTCCACCTACTGTCATTTCTAGGCTAGCGATGGAGGATCGCTGAATAGCAACAAACACAACAGAAAAGCCCTGGCCGCAGCTCGGCGCCGTGAAGTTAAGTCAGGCCGCGCTGTAGGTCTTTTGTGGTGGCTCTCAGAGGAGGCGCGTAGTCGGGAGACCTGGTTAGCACAAGCTTTTAAGTAGCTCTTGCACTGAGCCTTGCTCTGCTGACTTTGTTGCAAGAAGCTGTCAGGTCAAGTTCAGGCAGGTAGGAGGCTGTTCATCATGTGAGAGCTACAGCTTCCTCCTTTCATCCAGTCTTTCTTCTCCCTCCCTCACGCTCCCTGGCCAAGCTGGGAGATGATTTAGATGTTCATGAAGTATGGTGTGTTTCATGACTTAGAAGGCGAAATTATACTCGTTTCCCGTAATTGTATGGTGCAAGGAAAATAAACACAGGGAGGAAGTGCAACGCCAACTTGCTGGGACAGAGCAGGATCTCTGTTAGATCTTGTTTGTCTTTTGCAATGCAGAAAATGAGAAGCAGGATCAGGATTAAAGTGCCTAGCAAAATTATTTTGGTGTTTTCTTTTTGATCTAACCATTTCTTGTCCTAGAATCACTTGATTATGGCCTTAATTATTCTTTATCTAGCAAAGTTATTTCACCATACCATAGTGGAAGGTTTAACAGCAACTATCATAGGTTCTTCTAACGAATGTCAAAAATAATGATTTTTATTTTGCAGTTTTCTCAGTTTCATTTGATAAGAGAAAATAAATACTGCCTTATTGCTTCTTTAATGTTATTATGGTCTATTTTTTATAAATCTTTATTTGTACGTGCATCCTGAGAATTTTCTTAATATACTTTGTCACTAAATTTGTCCCTTCATCCATCCATCCATCCATCCATCCTTACGTGCATCCTCCTTTTTTTTTTTTTTTTGTTTTTTTCTTCCTTGGGAAGTTTCATGTGCTCATCCCAAAAGGAAGCTTAAAATCTGTAGTTTGATAAAGAACTTAAAATATATAGTACTTGGGAGTTGGGCTAAATTTAGACAGTTGGACAGGAACAGGGGTGGAGAAGATGGTCTAAACTTTAATCTCTGAGAAAAGAGTTTCATTGTGAGGCCACAATGATTAATGAGAAACCTGACCATCTGATTAAGCCTCTCTGTGTCACAGGACATGATTAGTAGGTGACAGAGACTGTAACAGTATCCAGCCAAGCCTTGTTTCTTTCACAGCTCAGCCTGTTATATGATTAATGTCCCCAAGGGCTATCTCCAGGTCAGGCAGGGAGAACCTGTCAGAACAGGTGGAAGTGACAAATTCTGCAGACCCTCCTTTGCGAGAGGCAGCGCGCGGGAATGGATGCGCGGGGAGGACTCCAGATGGGCTGGTTGACCTTTCTGTGCTCTGAACAGACACCGAGAGCATCACGGGAATGAAACATAGTAAGTGTCAAAAAACTGCAGATGTTCCATAGTTACTGAAGAATTATAACATTGCCAACTTGGGCTGGTAAAATGCACAACACATCATATTATCGCCAATGGTTTACACTTTCTCATATGCTACGGGAGACTGTAGATCTAGCATGTGTGTGCATAGACTAGATAAAATACCACACACTGTGTTTTATGGCAAAAGAGGAAGATTCTTTGCTTCAGCACAGATAAGACAGGATAGAGTTGATGCCTTAGTGTAGTATTTTCCTCTGTGAGTATACATAATCCATCTCTTTCTCATCAATACTGTTTTTGCCCCATTTAGGGCAAGACGATCACGGAAGTAAAAACAGTTTACAAAAATGCTCATTCGTTTTTATTAGGTGGTGGTGATCTAGTAAGGTTGATTTTTTTTTTTTTTCTTTAAACGTCTAGAGTACTTTCACCTCCTAGATCACAGGTTCAAATCCCAGTTCAAGTATCCTGACACTTGCTACCTTGCAATATCACACAACACAGAATTATAGCGAGGGGATTGCAGAAAGTGTCAGACTTTGAGACAAATGGACCTTTCATCTTATCATAGGAATGGTTTAAAACATGTTTGTAGCACTATAGAGGCAGACGGAGGGGACATTAGCACTCACCTTCCTATGAAATGGTGCTCATGATTAATATTTAGAGAAAAGAATAAACCTGAAAATAGGAATCAGGGTGGGTTTTTTTTTGCAAATGAAGAAACTTCTTCACTGCTTATATATACAATCTGTGCAAAATTTGTTTATGCTGCACCGTTGTTGTGTACACTTGGCAAGATTTTTAGCTGTTGAGGATCCTGGTTTGTTTTGCTCTTTTTTTTTTTTTTAACATTGGTTTAACTGAAGTAGTCCAATTCTCTCTTACATAATGACTTTTTCCTCCTCATCTTTACCAGCCTTAGAGAGGACTGGCTTGTTTCCATTTTACAGAGGGAAATGTGGAGTACAGAAATCTGAAATAGCATGGCTGAGCCAGGACAAGTTAAGTTATTGTGCTCCAGTGTTAGGCTTTTACATTTAATCAACTTCTCTGCTCTGTGTTTTTGCCGCTTTAAGAGGAGCCATTCTGAATAAGGGCTTTCATTTCTGTGGTTCGGAGTCTTGGTCCCTCTGCTTTTGCCACTGTTTAAACTGTCAGAGCCAGCTTTGAGTATGGTAAATGCCATGCTCCCTTGAGCAAATCGGCTGCCATATGCTATAATTTACACTTTCTGAATCTTTATTGGCTAGGCAAAAGGTCATTTTTCAGAGTGGTTTTCCCAAGATAGAATTAATAGAGGAAACAGACACACTTCAGTGGACCAGTGACTGGAGATGGCAAAGCTCTTCTCTGTGCACATTCACAAAGTGGCAAATAGAATACGGATAAGAATAAGCTCTAAAAGCTACAGAGGGAGTGAACCAAAATCCCTCATTTGAACACCTCAGACTTCGGATTCTGTGTCTGTCTGATTTTTAGTTTTTTAGAAAATCCACACGCCCACAAATCTCCCATAGTATGAAGATTTTAATAGCAATTTCAAGTCCTATCTCTTACTGTGTTCCCACAAATATGATGGACTTTGATAAATTGTGACAACTTATCTTGTAAATAGTTTGCCTAGCTATTGTTTGTTTCAAACTTTACATCAGTTTTTCAAACTCTTGTCATTGTATATCCTTTCCCGTAGGTTGATCAGTAAATCAGAAAGTGAGCCTGGATAGGAATTGCTTGTCAGATAAAGGAGGAGACAAGGCTGACTTTTTAACCCTCTGTGCAACCTAAGGGGAAAATGAAAGCAATATGAGCAAGCAAAGGGCATACTATTTTACAGCCCAAAACTGGTTTAAAAACATCATGTTTATTTAGTGGGGGTGGATAATCTGCTAAAATGATGCCGAAATTTGTATTTTGGTGGGTTATTATGAAGTGATGCAAATATTTCAATGAAAATATCTTTGAAAGCCTTTGCATTTTTGCCTGTGATTGCTTTAGCAAATTATGTCATTTGTCTCCTACAGCTGAGGCCCTCAGGAAGAACATTACAATTACCCTGTGACTTTTAGGATTTGGGAGATACAGGTGCATCTATTATTTTTTTCATGATATTCTCAGGTGTATTTCTGTTACTGTATACAATACTAATGAAAGCTTAATGTTGTGGTTTCCATAAAGAGATTCAAGAACATCTGTTTCCTCAACTTGTAGGACACATGCTTATGCTGTGAGAGCATCTCGTGAAATAGCTGTAATTAAGAGGTGTGGTTCCAAGGCTGATGAAATGTTCATGAGAAAGAGCGCCTGCAATGGCGTGGATGCTGTCATCCAAGCAAGTGCAAGGCAGGGCAGGTATAAGTTATAATGAAAATCTACGCAATCTTCTTGCGAAAAAGGTGCATGAAAATGTTTCATACAGTGTCGGTGTGGTATAGGATGTAATCAGTGTATACTGTGTGCATGCCACTTGCACAGTTGTGCTTCTGTCCAGATTAGCGCTGTGCCTGGGAGAAAGCTGCTGCTGCATTGCCTGACAAATGAGCTGTGAGAGGGTCTCTTTGGTTGTCATCCGAGATACCTGCTGGCGATGCCGGGAAATAGGAGGGAGCAGAATTCCTCTCCTCACCACGTAGCTTTGCCCGCAGTGGGCTTAATGAGCACCCCTGCTCCGTTGCAAAGGCCTGCTTCATGAGGACTAGCTTAAGCTGTGCAAGCAAGATAATTCTTTGGGCTGACAGTAGCCACACTCAGAGGACTTCTTGATAGAGTTGTTCTAGTGTAACTGTATTTCTAATACACCCAGAGATACAGTGTTTGACTGTGTGTGTGTCTATGTGAGTGTAGGAACAGCGGGGTCCGTCCTGCCACAGCAGGTCTTAGCTGTTCTTGCACAGTCTTTTGTCCTTCTGTCCCAAGAGAGAGTAAGAGTTGAACATGAGATGACGTTTTGGTCATGTTGCAGCTAGCAGGGACAGCTTAGTGCTCCATCAGGGTGCCTGAAGTTCTTGGGTTCCTGGGAACCACAGATCTGAGTTATGCTGCTGCTGCTGTGAAAGATAACTTTAAGGTTCAGGCAATTTAATCTTAAGCAGGTGTTTTGAATGTATTTCCTCTCAGCTGTGATCTTTACATAGAAAAAGTAAAACGGGTTTTTGTTTATTTGTTTTATAAAGATGACTGTTCCCTGCATTCTTGGCCAAATTAGGAGCAATAGTAATTGTCAGCCTATGGCCTTGGATGCAAAAAAATGACCACTTTACGTTTTGGACTAGTGTTTCTATATGTTACAGGTAAAGAGGCTCTTGCTGATCAGTCTGTTACTGTTACAGGGATAGCCAGAATGTGGTTTTGAATGTTCCCTGTTATGCCTGAGCAAAAGAAAAAGCACTGAAGCACGTGGGTATTTTCCTTCTACTGGGAGTTCTTTGTAAATCTACATTCATAGTATGAATGGACTGTGCTTTATTTCTACCTAAAGTAGTACCTTGTTAATAACAATATATAATTATTTTGAGACAACTCATTGTGAAATCCAGACCAGAAATGTGCAAAAGAGAATCTTTTGCTACTGCCTCAGCTCCTGTACCATATTTTAGCCTTTTTACATGAACATGGGGCAATATGTCGATAATGAGCTTAGAAAGTATATATGAAGTTGCTGATAATGTGACATGATTTTTTCCTAACTTTTGCTCTTTATTTCATCTTAATTAGTCCCAGTAGGAAAGATTGATTCTTTTTTTTTCCTTTTAAATCCGTGTTGCTAACATCTGGTGGTATTCCTGGGGTCATTCTTGCACTGTCCTATGTTTGACATTTCTTGTAAAAGAGGAGGCATTTGTTCATATTGACATTAGCTGCCTCTGTATGTCTCAGTGGTGCAGATGGCCTGTGAATAAAGACATCAAGCTAATAGGCAAGAAGACAAGCCTCAATAACAGTGGTGCTCCTCATGCTTAAATGGCAGAGCACCATAGATTGCTTTTTCTGCAGAGGTGCTCGGTCTGCTGGTGCTAAAGCATACAGAATTAGTTAAAAATGCAACGGGACCCAGGAAAACGAGCAGTACCATGAAAATTTCTGGCCGACTTTAAAGGTTTCTTTCTTTCTTTTTTTTTTTTTTTCTCCTGTGTAGTATTTTATATTTCCGTGAGTGGCAACACTTAAAGAGAAGTATATGCATATGCAAGAGAGATCCCTAATTTTCTCTAGATACTGAGTGGATAGAACCATTTCATACATCAGAATAAGATACTGCTGTAACATTTCTTCATGACATCGCTTGACTGTGTGATCTTATTAGAAGAAAGCAACTAGATTGTCATGCAACAACAGCTGAAAGGTAGATCTCAGTGTAGACTGGCAAGTGTGTTGTAAGTGCACCTAAAATATTATTGTGGGAGTGTTTTGGAAAAATGTCACGGAGTCCCAAGTATGGAAAGTGTTTCTCTCCCCAGTGGACATTTACGTTATCCCATGGAGAATACACACTGGAAAATCTTGGCAATTCGGACAAAGTCAGCTGATTATTGCTGGGGTAGAATAGAATAGAAAAGCTGGAAACTCAAGACTAACAAACAAAGCATGAAAGAGAAGATAATTAGGCTCTCAAGAAGTGGAAGATTAATAAGTTGCTATAATTTTAACAAGGCAGTTAGTTGGCAGAGGTAGTGGTTTTGGGATTCTATGTCTATATGGTGTGTAAGTCTTTTTCCTAGAGCTCAATTGGGATGAAATAAAGCTTAGCAAAGTTCAGAGAAATCAAAGGGATTTTGCCTAATCAGTGTCAGCTCCAAATATAGGCTTTTTAAAGGACACATTTACAAAGACTGACAATATTATTGTCTTAGTGTTGTAACTGGGAAAAGGGGGGAAGTAAGGGACACAGTTTCACTCTCCTCCTACTTCTAATGGGAGTAACTTCATTTTAAACAGGAAAGGTTCTCCTTTCTCACAGTAGATTTGACAAACAAAATCTGTAAAGCTAGTAAGCTGCTCTGTAATAAAATAAGAGCAATCTTGGTTAAAATACTCCCCCTTCATGGAAAATAGCAAGAGAACAAATATATTAATAAAAGCAACTTCCAGGAATCTTGGATAACTAATTATAACAGAGGTGAAATCGTTATTTAAAAAAAAAAAAGAAAAAAGGATAGAGGAGTCACTTTCTAAATGTTTTTGGATTGATCTCAACCACATGAGAAACCAATATTTTCTTGAATTGGTTTCTCTTGAAAAATCTCATTTGCCTAAACCTTGATAGGTAGTGCAGCTAGGTGAATGCAATGAAGAATGGTTATGTGTATCGGCTCGGTATGCTTGAGTCCACTGGAGCTAGGAAATGCAGTTTTGTTCCTCGTTTCCAGGAGTTTGGAATCATTTGTTCTCACTTGCTTTGGATGAAGTTTTTGAACTTCTCAAGATGAAAAGCAATTTTAGCTACTTTAATAAGAGATTTTAACAGCTTTATTTGTTTTTTAATAGGGCTCTGAAGGCAAACACCTGCATTAAGAAACATTTACATCAGTGAGGATTTAGGATTATTTGTATCTGTAATGGATAATGATATTGCTAACATTAAACAACGTTATACTTCTCTCTTGCCTTCTCCCTCATCTTAACTTTAAGAACTAATTATGAAGCAGCCACATAATAGCTTTTATATCAGGATTCCATAACTTTGCAGGCATGAGGAGCTAAGCTTCTTTGCATAGCTCTTTGAGTCTGGAGAGGAGAAATTCACAAACTACGTTTGCACAGTTGTTGAGATTATATGGCGTATTTTAGATATAGAAAGTGACAAGAGGCCAGAAGGTTCTAACCTGGCAAACTTTCAAAAGGTTCATGTTTGAAGTCCCAAAACTGCCTAAGTACAAAGAGTGTGTACTAACTGGTAACCAAACAGAGTTGTTAAAGGAGAAAGTCATACAAGTGATCTTTGCATTGGTATAGCTTCTGGGAGAGATGTTCATAGCTCTAGCTACAAATGTTTTGATACATGCAGTTGGTTCGGGATGGTGCGAGTCCAGAGATGCTGGCAGAAGTCACGTCCCATTATATATCTGCCAGATGTTAGGCTGTTTGCGACGTGAAAACCGGCCGTGACTCAAGTACGTTGGTGTTCAAGGACAGTTTTGAGATAAATGGTCTTGAGCATCCAGCCTCTTACCCACTTAATTGCTCTACTTTATATCCAGTTGATGTTGGCCTTCAGTTGCTTCTTTGCCAGGCCTGTTACTCTTTGACAACCTGGTGAGGTCCCTTTTTCCTTGTTTTCACCTTCCCTAGGTGTCACTCCTAAAGCACTTCATATGCTGACACCATGCAGGCCCCAAGATGCAAACAATTGTTGGGGGGACTGATTTGCTCTTTATGAAAATGAGGGATTTTTCTTTTTCACATATTTTGCTTTCTGCATTCATTGCTCTATTAACATTAGCAGACAGATGTAATAGATGTATTAATACCTCATCTGCTGCTCTTGACTTTGTGGCTTAACTTGTGAATGGTTAATTTGGCAATAGGCAATTTATACATATATTTTATTGCAGCATGTTGTGAAGCAACATTATTTTAGGAGGGAAATTATGTTGTTCATGACTGTATCTTGAAAATTGTGCTAATTGCACACACAGTCTTAAAAAGTAATAATGATAAAAAAAGAGACAGCCACAAGGATGATGCTTGAAGTCCATGTGGCAAATCAGTCCTGAAAGTGAGTGAGTCTTAGACCATAGTCTTCAACTATAGTCACATGGTAAGCTGTCTTTCACTATAAACATCCATTTTACAGAAAAGGATTCTTTAAATTTCCTCCCCATTGTCACAGATGATTCCATAGTTCTGAAATGGCCTTTAAGGAATGCCCAATTCAAGGTCTTTCTACTGCTGAAAATAGATTTCCACTGTGACATCTGGAAACTTTGAAAGTAGATTGATTTTTGTACAAATAAGACATAACAAATATATGCCTTGAGGTTTCACCAATGTAAGTTCAACCTTTCTGGAAAATATAGAACTAAATTTTGTTTGTGCTGAAGAAACTGGAAAGCCGAGAGGGTGATGAGGAACTATTAGTTCTCAGTTCTTGACAGTAAAACTTGGATGCTTATGAATGTACTTGAATGCTGTGTTTGTATATGTAGGTTTATACAATCAGTGCATGTGTATTCTATGTGTGAAATCATGCAATATTTTATTTGAAAAAAGGCAACTGAATAATAGCTGTAATTAAGACTTATTGCAGAGCATTGTTTTGCTTGTAACACTAAGCTCTGCTTCAAGTTCTACACAAAGTGAGGGTAACTTGTGGAGCAATTTATTCATCCCAATGCAGAAGAAAATAACTAGCTATTGTGATTAAGGTATGGATTTTCATTTGTGAAATACTGCTACCTTCCTACTTCAATTTATCTTTGTTAGAGTCTTTCTCTCTTTCCTTCTTTCCTTTTTTTTTTTCCTTTTTTTTTTTTTTTTTCTTTCACGGACGTGCCGTCCCACCTGGAAGGAAGGCTCCATAGCATGTGGTTGCACGGGTGATAAATTGAGAGGGAGAAGGACAATTCGTTTCTGTAAGGGAAGAATCGTGCACAGGTTGAGTCATCATATTGTCTAAACACTGCAAAGGTTTGTGAAAGAATCTGTTAGTTGCTGGTATTTATGAAAATGAACATTCCATGTGGGTTTAGTTTGATTCCTTCTCTTTGATTTGTACATTCTCTCGTAATTTGGTACTTCCCCATACCCATGGATCTCCTTTGAGGGACATTCTGGTTTAATGGGACTTTTACATTGCAATGGCTTTTGCTTAAAAGCACCTTAAAGATGAATGTTGTGGTGAAACGAGCTGAGTAGGCCTGGTTAAACTGTACATAGATATGCCCTAGATGAGAACATGCCTGCTGTAATGGTTGGTAAGGTACCACCGTCTAAAAGCTTCCTGGGACACTGGAAACTTTTTACCAATGATTTTATGTAAGTTTTGATAGAGTAAGCAAGCCCTGGCCATCAAAGCACTATCATTGTACAGTGTTTTTGAAGTACCACAAGGTGCTGCATGACAAGGAAGCTCATTATCTTTATTGTATTCTCAAAGCCTCTTTTAAAGTATCTTAATATCAAACCATAGTAAGTATGGTTTATCCCTTTGTTGCTTATGTGCATTACAACTGATTAGTCACATGCCAATTTCAGTCCATATATTTCTCATTCTTACAATCATTTCGTTGTTAACCAGGCTCTCAACATGCTGATGGAGTAGTATTAGTTAGCACTTATCCAGTCTTTATCTTCAAACATCCCTTTTCTTGTTTAGTCTGAGCTGTGTGTTAGCACAAGGCAGCATTTTGCAGCAACTCCTGGTGACTTTATTGAAGGGACCGCCTAGCACCCCATCTTGCCTGGTCTCATGGGTGCAGCCTGGCTTGGGTTTGATACTGTTGATGTTGGTTTGCTGAGCTGAAGTGTGCAGAGGCCAACCCAAGGGTTTGCAAATGTCCTAAATGAAATGCTTAAATGGTAAGTGTAGAATGAGCACACGGAGATTCTTTTCAGATCTATATTCTGTTTTGAATTGTGGGTCTTTTTGCCACAGGAAATTGTGGATGCTGAAAACTTAGAGAACTGAAACTTATGATTGAAAATAGTCATGGGGAAAACAGTAAGCAAACAAAAACTGATTGAGAAAGTCCTTGAGCCACAGACACTTGAAGCCTTGCGGAATATAATTGAAAAGTTATCACAATATATTGTCCTATTCTTAAACCCTTTTCAAGGTATCTAGAATTGACCGTGTCAGAGAGAGTCTCTCTTTTGTCTGTTCAGTACAGGTGACTTTACGCTTAATTTAAGGTTTAATAATTTAGGAGAGGCTTAGGGGCAGAATGTGGAGCAGTGCATGTCAAGGTGACTTGGCTGGTGGCAGTCAGGTTCTGCTGTTTCTTGTGCTCCACAGCCAGTGCATGCAGTGAACACCCGAGAGCGAGCCCAGCTCCGGGGCTGCTGCTAATTGGAACATATGTTGTCAGTCGTGGGCAAAGCGCCAATGACCGCACTCGCTCAATAAGGATAAATGGAGCAACAAATTTGGGATCTAACTAGAGATCTGTGAAAAATGATGCTTTGAATTATGCAGAGGCTTGTGTAATCTCATTTTGGGATGTGCTGTTTGCAGAGTTTTCCATCTTCTCAGATTTGCATTTTGTTTTGGGCTTGGACAAAAGTCTGTCCAAACCTCAGAATTCAAACTCAGCTGAAGTTGCCAAAAGCTCAGGTCAAATCCATGTATACAAACAAAACTGATGTTGCAATATTTGTTGCTTAGGACAATAGTTGGGATTGGACACTGTTGCAGTGTATTAAGTATAAGTGAATTGGAGCAGCTGTGACCCCATGCAGGCAAAGCAAAAACAATCAATTAGGGTTTGATACCTTTATGCTGAGTATGTTCAGCACTAAAGCATCTGTGTATTTGTGTGTAGGTTGTTCCTCCCATTAAGCTCTCTGAGTAGTTGTTGATAATCTTATGTAGCATGCGTTTTTGTTATTAATGCCCTTGTTTTGCCTCCTCCTTATCCCCTACAGTAAGAGACTGTGCCAGCTAACAGCTTAGGAAGGTGGGAAGGCCCTAGGAAGAAAGAACTTACTTGGCACCTCATCCACAACATTTCTAGGGGCTGTGGAAAGAGGATATGACTTGACATGTCACTCAGATTAATAACACCTTTAGCAATATGTTTCTTCAGTGGTTTACACTGCAGTGTGTAAGTGTGTCCTGGCTGAAAGTGATGCTCCACGTGTGTATGAAATTAAGACCTTTTTCTCATGCTGAATCTCCACAGACTGTACATGGTGCCTTTAAAATAATGTCATAGCTATTAAGCAAACAAAGAAACAATGTCTTTGTAAGGTAGCTAGTATCCTATCTGTTGCAAGATTTTGTAGGAAATGTAACAGGCTATTTGCACTAGATTGAGTTATAGTTTTATTACTGTCAAGTTTTGGTTGCTATTTCTGTCTAGGACTCATTGTACCTGTTGTTATTTTTACCATACAATTTAATTTTCTTATTTTTGTTGATATTGTGAAACTTTTGCATCTATTAAAATCTATTGCTGTGTGTATAAAAGTTAATATTAATCATTCTTTAAGGTAAGAAACAGTCTCTGAGTTTTAATTTGACACAGACGTTTTTAGGAATTTTAGGATTTTTTTTTTTTTTTTAGAATTCATCTGGAAAATCAACATGAATAAAGAAGCAGAGTGCACTTTGAATTAAAAATAGGTTTATCTGGTGCAAATTATGCATCATATTTGCTTATTCACTGTAATCCAATTGCATATAATCCAAGCATCAAGTCATCTCAACTGAAGTCACTGCAAATATATATTTGGTGGGTGAGGAGAATGTTTGCCAGTTAGGCTTTTTAATCCAAATGAAGGAGTTGGGGTAGTGTGGAAAGCCTCCAGTAGTGGCTACCACTCAGCTCATATTGCTGAGTGAATGGGCTGATATGGCCACAGCCTGTGCATCACATTCTGGAAGGTTTGGGAATTGTCTCATTTATTTCAGGCAGTTGTCTCATAACTATTTTTTTTTCAAGAAAAAATAGCTTTCTCGTTAGCAGAGTCTACCGAAAGAATTAAAGCTAACACTGTAAATTGTAAAGCTGTGAGATACGCCCAGCCTCCATTTTTTTTTTTTTATGCTCACTAACTCACAAGACTAAACATGGTTGAATAAGACTGTTGTCTAAGTGCCAGTTTCACCCTGGGATAAGTCTTGTAGACTCAGATTAATCTTCCTCATTGACAGGGAATGCAAAAACATGAGCTGATCATGTAAACATTTTAAGTTGCTATCTAAACATTTTTGATAGTAGAGCAGTGCCATTTCTGCTTACTGTTTCCAAGGTCTGAGACAGCTTTTCTAGTAACTAATCTATAACGAACATTTCGGGTCTCAAACTTCCTGAAGAAGGATTTAGCACCTCGGGAACACTTACAATTTCTGTTATTGTATTTGTAATTATCACAGGATAACCCCAAATATCCCCAAATGAAGCAGGGGAGTAGTGTAGTATTGTGCATAGGAAAGACCTATTTTTAAAGACTTCCATCATAAAATTTTATTATGCTTGTCTTGACATTTATACCTGCAGGAAGGAGTTATTGTCAGGAAAAAATAAGTCTTGAAAATCTGTGTCAATTTATTCCAATCTCCTCTAGTGATGAATATAAACATATAAGATAGTGTGCAGCTCGGTTTCAGCTTCAGTGCTAAAGAGCTTTTTCCAAAAGTAGATTACAAGTTAAAGTGTGCTTTCACACCAGAACTGCTCAAAAGAGCTCATTAACATTTTTTTTTTCCATATCAATAATTTTATCTGAAGTGCTCTTAAAAAGTAGCAATACAAAGACATTGTGTAGAGAGTGCAGATCCCAGTGTAAGGAATGTCTCAACAATGTGTTGCCTTGTGAACCATAAATAGTATGTTTTATTCATCCTTATTCTAATATATTAACATGATGAGTACTAAGGGCTATGTTCAGCATCCGACACTATATTTAAATTTCTTTTCAAATTTAGCTTAAGTATATTGCAGCTTTGTTCATAGGATGCTAGGATTTTTTTTTTTAATTTGTGTGTTTTGTGTGACCGGAATCAACAGCTTATTGGCATTTGCCTATTCCTTGACTCAATTGTAGTTTGAATTGCTCCACGCACTTAAGGTTTGCCTAATGTTATTTTTACTTATTGGCTTGAGGGCTATTTGCAAAATGCAAGGGAAAGTAGTTAATTGAGTATGTGTGTGCCCATGCCTGCAGCATGTGGGTTGCACTTACATTTGTTAAACTCAAATAGTTTGTGAGGTTTGATTCAAGGCAAGTCAGCTGAGGTGGCTTGCTTTGGCTAAGCTATGCTGTAAACCATGTATTATGTACATTTTTAAATATAGCAGTGTCATAAAGCTATGATATTTGTGAAGAAAAAAGAGATGGTTTTGTTAGGATCTTTTCTCTACGTAATCTGTTCCTAATCATTTTTTGCCATGGACAATCATTCAGTAGATGGATATATTCACCAGTCCATGTCCATCTGCGAAATATGTTTATCACAGCAATTTTTGTCACATATTTTTGAAATATTTTCTACTAAACTAGTACATGAGTAGATCCAAGAAGAGACCAAAAGCACTGGATGCAGTTGTTCTTCAAATACTCCTTTCTTTGCAGCATGCAGCTGAGGTCACACTGGCTTTCTTTTTGGGATCATTACATGAATGGTTATGTCACAAATGTCCTGGAAGGCCTGTTGAGGCAGTTGCAGTCTGCATCGTCTGTACGAAACATCTCTAGAGAAATGTAGGTTTGTATACTGCAAGTAGGGATAGTGATTTAATACTCTATAATGCTAGGCGGCAGTGTGGTAAAATTTCTGTGTCTCATTCAGAAAAAAAAAATATTTTGTGCCGCAGCTTTGAAGTTCAAGATACGTGGTGAAGAGTGTTGGCTTGGAAAGTGGATACTTTCTCCACTAAGTTGTCTTGTTTTGTGCTACTTACTAGGTTTCAGGCAAGTTTACAGGAAAAATGGTAGTCTTCATGGAAATTCCTTATGGTTGCAGGAGTAAAAGTGACTGTTCTTCCATCCATTTATGCTGAATTTTATTCTTTAGGATAGTATTTTTGAATAGATCTCAGCAGAAACGGAGAGGTTACTATTGATATAGATCTCTATATGAAAATGTTTCAATTTTTAAGTTTTTCCTGTACTTCTACTAGTGTGTCTTTACATAAGGTTATTGGCGCTTCTCTCTTCCTCACACCAAAAGGAAGCTTTGCAGCTGTGTTTATCTTCTGGCTAGCTCCCATTGCCTTTTATCTTAAATCTGCTTGTATGAATCCTGATAATTTTAATACATTTTCTAATATATATCCATGCAAATTGCAAAGCATAAAGCATATATTTCAGCATAAAGATAGATATTTGAATGGATTGAGATGTAATCAGTCTTGTGCTTGCTTCCCCCCACCCCAGCCTGTCTTGAAATTGAGTTTGGAGCTAATGGCCTAACCTTAAGTCTTACTCCCCATAAACTGTATCAGTTTATAAAAGGACAAGAAAACATAATTGCTGGTGATATCAGCCTGCAATTTTTCTCCAACGTGCTAATACTTAAAAGTCATTTGCTTAGGTAAGTTGGTGTTAATTTCCAGGTGGTGATTTTTGATTTCCATTTAGTTACTTGATATTGAAGAGAATGCTTCTCTGGGGCATTGCACTTGGAATATTTCATGATCTGTTTTTAGGGTTTCTGTGTGATTTGCTAAATTGCATTAGATGGTGATAAATTTATTCTGTGTAATGATTGCATGCTTAGAGCACAGACTGTAAGTGAAAGGCAATACAGCTTCATCAATTTGTGTTTGAGCGACTTTCTTGTTTCGCTAACATGATAGAATAAAATGTAGATTTTTTTTTTAAGACAGCAAAGCTTAATTTAATTAGTAATCTTATGAAACTTGAGGATTGCCAACCAGGATGGTGATGCCCAAAACAGTTGTCTAGAAAGCATGCTAAGTAGTCAAGTGCTCAGTAAATTGGTAAATTAATTAATGGTATGAAATCCAAGTTTATGAACTATAGTGATTAATATTACTTTTGTTCAGCAAATGCCTTGTAATAAGGTAGAGGATCTCAGGAACTAGTTTGTAGGTGGAGCAGCCTCTATGTTAGCAAGTTAGTTTCTAGCTCTAGGAGCTCTGTTCTCCGTCAGTCTGAAAGCAGGGAGGGCTGGTTCCCGGTGTTAGGAAAGTGGCCAGGGAGAAGGAGCCTGTGTTCTGTGGAACTGTGGAGTTACTTGTGCTGCCAGGGAGTGAGAATAATTTTCATAGAATAATTTTCCCGGAAGAGTCAGTCATGGAGCTGGATTTCAAGGCAATAGGAGGGCAACTGCACAGACTCTAGAGTGTTGGGGTGATGAGGGCAATCTTAGAAATCCTTAAGTACAGTACAGTGAAATAAAACTTTAGTTTGTGAAAGTGTGAAAGGGGTAGCATAAGAGTTTTATTCAGCATTTGGAATAAAACTTTAGTTTGTGAAAGTGTGATCTGTGGGTAGCAGAAGAGTTTTATTCAGCATTTGGAATATGTCAGGTCTTGGGAAAAGGCAGAAGTGGGGATTTATTTGATCCAGCAGGTAGATCTGGAGAGCTCTTCATACCGGAATGCTACACGTGTGCCTCCTCTTGTACTTACTGATAAAATGTTGGGCATGTAGTTTCAAATGAATACATCATTCTTTACCCTTTGAAGTGATTATAATTTTGTTAGTTTTCCTTACTCATTGTCATCATACTTATCGTTAAGTGTGTGTATATAGGTATATTTATTCTTGAGGTTATGAATATACATGGTAGTTTTAGTCAGAGACCAAGTGTGTCCTTCATTTAAGTGTGAGGAATAGCTGTTCTGTGAATGAACTGACTGAAGAAAACAGTGAAATTGCAAGTGAAAATTTGTGTATGGTATGGGCTCCCCTTTTCAGTTTGATACTAGATGATCTAGAAATGAACAAAAGTAGAATTGTATACACAACCTTTGACATTTGCCCAACTTCTGAAGCCTTGCTGTCAGAAAAAGGTTTGCCAGTTGGAATAAACAAAAAGCCTTTTTCAGGGCTGATAAAATGTGTTGGAAGTGGCAGCTAGATTAAAGCCTCCACATCAAAATGAATGCAAAAAAAGCTCTTTTCAGGGCTAGAGAGGAGATTCAAGTTGTCAGCAGCCAGTCTGAGTCTGGAAAACAACGTAAAGCACTTAGGGCAAGAGAACTTTAATTAGAGCTCTCTTCAGGCTAAACAAAGGTTCTTGGTCTTCGTCCTTGATAACTCACTGATTGGCTTGTTGTGCCTACAAATATTGATATTAACTTTGACAAGAGTTGGTGTATATGTGCCATGCAATCAAGCCCTATATTGTTATCTGAGCAAAAAGTTCAGTCTTGCTGGGTGCGATGGATAACGTGGGTGATATATTGCAGCATTGGCTCCAAAACAAGACTGTTTCATCTCTGTTTTTAGTTATTCTTGTGGGGGGTGTTTTATAATAAAAGAAACTTTGAGTAATGAATTCCTTTATATTTTATCTTTCCCTTACAGCAAAATCACAGTGTCTAATTATTACTTAAGATTATTACTTCTTATGAAGTAAACTGGGTTTGGCAAAGTTTGTAGATAGATTGGGAGTGTTATTATAATCTATTAGTTTCAATGTTGAAAGCGTTTTTTAAAAATAATTTGCTTCAAAAGCATTCTCTTGTGATCTGAAAAATTAATTAGAAATAGATATCAACTAATGATATACTATAAAATGAGGCATATTATTTGTGAAATGCATCGGAATTTGATCAGGACAGTTTTAAAAATAATATTTTTGTTCTTTGATCACAGTGACTATTTTGACCTTGAGTGAAATTATTCAACAGTAATTTTTTTTTTCTTCGATTGCAAGGAAAGAGCCCTGTTTTCCTAGTAATGACTTGGATCTTTTGCAGATTTGTTTTTCTCAATTTGTTTCTCATTCAGAGCATATATCATATATAGATAGATGATAGTGAAGATAAAGCTTAGTGTTCACCATTTTCCGTAGCAATATAAAAAGTGATTTTTTTTTTCCTTTGAGAATAGTGATGTGTGGAGTTGTTGAGTTAGTTGTTGCTATATCCATATATCTCTTATATCTATTGATGGGTGCCTTTTCTTCTTCGCTGAATACCAGTATCTAAATGTAGTACTATTAGTAGAAGCAAGATACTGCACGTAAACAGTGTTTTTTTTTTTTTTTAAACAAATCTGTGTTTTTACAGTGAGCTAGAGAGGTCAAATGCTATATAAAATTCTACAAAGTTCATTGAATCCAGAAGTATACATACCAAAATTATCTGAAGTCACTTTATTGTTCGGAAAAAATATTTAATAAATCTGTTACACTTGCACTGTTACAACTTTGTTTTTGCTTTCTTGGTGCATGAGGAAGAATGAGTCCTCCTTTGGAGGTCTGTTTTTAAGTGAACTTTGCTATCTTCATTCTCTTACTTGAAAGTGTGGAAGTTCTTCGCATGTAAAATGTAAACACCACTCTTTAACATTGTTTCTTTTTAAAAATTCTTACACATCTTACCTGCAGATCGTCACTCCTTTGACAAGAAAAGCAGTATAAAAATGAGAATAACAAAAAAAAAAAAAGTCTCAAGATACTTTGATATATTTAAGGCCTTTTGGATGTGCAAGTAACAACAAAAGTACTAAGTATATTTCTATGGTTTGAGTGTTTCTTCGTAGGGTTCGTTTGGACTGAGACCCAAAAAAAACTCCACTTCTTACTGGAATTATTTTAGGGCGCTGATTTTTTTTTTTCTCTTTTTTTACCTCTTTCAAATGTTGAATGACATGTATGGTCTTCTTCCCCTCAGTGCAAATCCCTATTTTTTTTTAATACTGTTTTGTTTAAGATAATCCCTTTAGAAATTGGCACGTGTAGTCTGTTTTCTTAATGCATTGATTTTCCTATATTACTCATCAGGGAAGCAGCTAGTCTTTTCAGAGTCTTTCCTTAATAGCTGCCTTTCACTACTCCCTAGTTTTTGTCTGTTCTTTATACCTGATGTCATGATTTTATAGCTTGGTTTTTCATGTTCTGCACTTTTTTTTTGCCGTCCTCCATTACCTGAGCTTCTCTTCTCTGACTGTTTCAGAAGACAAGTAATGGTTGCTGATACGTAAGCACTCGGTTGGCTTTGGGCACCAGTAAGGTTGGTTTTGAAACTAGTGGAAGCCGATGGACTTTGCACTAGGTCTTTGGTCATTTTGTCTTCACTGACAAATGAAATGAAGCTTTCCTCCCTTGTCAGTCCATCCGTGCTGTGCTTTAGAGTGTGGTGCCGATTAACCAAGGATTTAGAGGGCATTTGAACTGGAAATACTGAGTAATTCCTAGAGGAAGCTCCTCTGCTCACTGTTGATGAGTCTTTTGGGCACTGGTTGCTTAGATTTCCACTGAATGTTCCCAGCCAAAACTGTTCATAAAGACAGAAAACCACAAAACCTTCCTTTAACATTTAACTTTCACCTCCACCCAGACTGGACCATACATGCCATCCTGGCTGGCGCCAGATTTGGATTTTGATGGTCAGGCACCTTTTTGGAGAAACATTACCTCAGTTGTCCTCCTGTTGGAGGGACTCAGATCTACTCCCTCTCAGCTAGGCTAGTTCTTAATTATATTAAGGATAGTGTTTAAAGTTCTGTGAGTCTGTGTCAATTAGGTTTTAACTGGTCAGATGTCTTCCAATAAATCACCAGGGTAAATAGTTGCTGGGATAGATCACAAAGAACTGGTGTAGTGTGTTAAATGGCAAACAAGTTATATTTGAAGTGGTTCAAATTTCCAGGTAGCTCTACAGCTCTGTCTAAAATACGTTGTAGTTGCTTACTCTTGTGCTGACAGAGAAGAAATGGTCTCAAGGCAGAGTCTGCAAATAGAAAAACCTCACAGGACTTAGAACATGGAAGTTGTCTGTGAACTTTCAGTCATACTTTTCTTAATTAAGGAATTTTGAATTTTAAAATGCTCTCCTAAAAGAGTTGAGAAGTATAAACAGATTGAGAGAGATGTACTTAAATAGAATAGAGATAATATTCAAAGGAAAAAAAACAACATATTTCGTATCCTCACCTCTCATCCGGATTGGTCAGAACCTGACTGACTTCACAAGTAATTAACGCCTTTGATACTAAACTTCAGTAAAGTAGAAAGTTCCTCAGCTGTTCCCCAAGAGTCTTTGGGTGGTCTGTTGCTATCTGATGCTAGAGCACCCTCCCACCTTACCGAAAGAAGGGACTTCGTGTGTGTGGTGCATTGCATTGCATCTTGAGAATTGCCCACACTTCATATATGACGGTTTAGGGAGAGAGAGAGAGAGAATGGGAGGGAGCTAGAGCAGCCAAATACAATTTAAAATAAACAACTTCTAAATTAAAAAGAATGTTAAATACAGATCATCTGCTCAAACCATGACAGCAGATTTAATTCCTTCCTCCTTTTACCTGATGGAGATGCGCCTGCAGGGCTCGCATCAATTACCTGTCGACATGCGGAAAATGATTGATGAGCTGCCTCAGGCACTGGAGTATACTTTGTCAACCACTCATAATTTATACATCTTATCTCTGCCAGAACAAAAGGCAGGACAGTGTGCACACTGAAAGAAAAAGTAGAGAAGGGAAGAAGGACAGAAAGAAAAAGGCTGTTTGGGTTCCAGGACATAGTATGAGTTCATAATTTTGATGGCTATCTACTCACTGCCTTGTCAGGTGTCTCCTGCCACTTTCTGCTGTGGCTGCTTGGGTTTGCCAGGCTGTTTGGCCATTCCCTGCTGGAAAGATGCTGACATAGAAAGCATGGAGCAGTCTAGAGTTACATTTTAATTACACTGCTATCTACAAGAGTCTCTGGAGCACTGGTGTTTGCTCTGACCTTTTGTTTTAATCAGCACTCTCAAGGCATGCTGCTAACTACCACTGACAGAGATTGATAATTTATATACTGGGTTCTCTTTAAAAAGCTTTCATTTAGAGCCATTACAGAAATCAGATACTTTCGCTTTTGTGTCCACACATCATTTTAGAATATATAAATACTTATGGTAGGTGAGTCTTACAGTAACATAGGAACCAAATTTGAACCTTGACCCCAAACTGGAATCAGACCCAAAATAATATTTTTGACAGTATTTTTGGGAAAAGATTATTTATACTTCTCTGAGGCTCCTGAAACATTTTCAATCCCAACTCTAATTCTGCACTTGATAAGAACTTGAAGATAAGTCTCCAGTTAAATATCTTTTATTCTAGCCTAACTTTTCAGGAATAGCTTTTAACTTTGGGGTGAGAGGAGGGCTTACTTGAATGCCAATCTGAGACAGTGTGAACAGGACCAAGTTCCAAAACACCTGTAATTCAGTATTTTCCAAGTGTCTGAAGTTGAAACATAGTTTTGAAAAATATGGTTTTCTAAGTCTAATATAGTAAATTTAGTGTGATCATTTCTTCTTCTTGATAAGTATGCTACCTCCTTAGTGTCTGCCGTGCTTCGGAATAGAATAAACCTTTTATGGGATGTTGAAGTTGGAAAGTTGTACTGAAGATGTCTAGAGGTCATGTTCATCCTAGCATGTGATTTTAAGAAACTGTGCTGGTAATACCAATGCAATCTGAGCTGAGAACTTTAATGATAAAACATTTCAAAAAATATTGAAAGTTTTAGTAAATGCCATGAACTGTACAATATTGTGATGAGTCAGATCCATATATACATATCAATAATGTTCATTTGTATAGTCATAGTTTCAAGTGCTTCTCTTGTCTATTGTCTTTTTTTTCTTTTTTTTTGAAAAAGAAGGAAAAAAAAAAGAAAGAGAGACTTTCCCGGACATGTCTGGAAGCTTTCAAGAGAAACATTCAATTGATGTGTGTATTTTTTTCTCACACAGTTTCAGTTATTGTGGATTGAAAGGGGTTATGAGGCATCTTGAGACCAGCAAGCCATAGAAGCTGTTGCTCTGCAGCTCAGCAGTTGTAGAATCAGTTTGTGTGACAAAGAACACCCCTGGATGTAGACATCATCTTTTTCAGTCATACTTTTGCTTTACAGAGTGAAATTATGAGCAAAGCTTTCAACCAAACAGATCTATGTTGGCTGTATTTTTACGTGACGCTCTTTCAACACTCTCTTCTTCCTATCATGTGCCACATCCAGCAGTGATCAGCTTACCAAGTGGCAAGGAATGAAATTAATTACTGCAAGCCCAGACATGCAGCAACGCATGGACTTTAATAACAATTAAACATGCCCAATGGTTGCTGGTGGCTTAATTCCCACGTGGCATATATTCTCAAAATGTGATTAGTTGTCTAAGTATAGCTGCTAGAAAAAATGGGACTTTTTGTGTCCTAAGTGAATGGAAGAGTTCTCTTTCTTGATAACAGCATATATGTGTTTGTGTGTTTTTCTTTTTGTTATCAAAATAGATTTAAAATTCAGCATTGCAAATGGAGAAGTAAGAGAGAAACGTTATTTTCTGAGAGATGGACTAGGATGTGAGACTGACAGCTGAACATGTTTACATAGAGAATATGAGAAATTGAGACCAGAGAAAACAAAAATGAAAGTTTGGGTCCAGCAATTGATTTTGATGATTGCAAGTAGTTTTGTAACAGCCCATTTAGTAAAAATAAAATAGGAATTGCTTACCCTACTTGTTAAACCCCTGAGACTCGTAAGTGGTGAGCCAGAAACTTGCTTTTGCCTGGGATCTGAACAGATGTAAGCTTGCTCTGATAGTGCTTCAAGCTGAGAAAAAGCTAATAAATGTACTCAGTGCTGATCCTAAGCCTGTGAATCCAACTTCTCAGCAGGATTTATTAGCTTCAGTGTAGCACAACAAAGGTACATAATGTTTTGCTCGTTTGGCATGGACAGGGCATACTCCCCTCTGTAATGCAGCTTGTAAAAATATTAGAGTCTTGTTTAAGAGGTAAGCGACTGAAAATAAAGTAACTAACATGCACTGATCAGTATGAAAAAATTCATACCACATTTCTTTGAGAAATGAGAGGTATATTCTAAAGGTACTTTACAGAGACTGCAATTTCCATTGAGTGGGGGCAAGAAATTTCAAGGTGAGAAAAAACACTTTTTGTTGCTTGGTCTGCCATTAAACTGCCATGTAACCTTGAATGGGATACTTTTATCTGTGTTTCGTGCTATTTTTTGTCTGTCTTGTCAAGTTAGTGTGTATGCTGTTCAAGGCAGGGCTGGTGTGCTGTGTTCTATGACTATGAAGTGCCCAGCACTGTGGTGCCTGACCTTGACTGAAGCCTGTAGGTATATTACTGTAATATGAATAAATAACAATAATGGTGGCTTTGGGTAATAGAAACTGCACTGCTCCTGTTAAGTATGACAGATCAGTGGCAATCATTTAAAAAAAGAAAAAGGTCAACCAGCTTTGTAGAAATCTCTTCCAATTATTTGGGTATTGCCGCTAAGCTATGAAACCAGCACCTTTATTTAATTTCTGGTCTCTCACCGTGCTATGCATTTTGCGAGTAGTCTAACTTCAAAGCAGGCTAACCATGGACATGCCTGGTGATGCCATGCCCATGACGCTTATAAAAGCACATGTTGTTGTTCAGCTTCTGTGAATGCTCTTTTAGAGACATGGGGCATCTTCCCATGCTTTTCTCTCCTTTTTCCTGCCTTTCGTCCCAGCTCCCCAATCTGCATCCCAGGCTTCATGATAAACTAGTCCTGAGACATGTCTGAAATGGACTTAAACAAAACAACACAACAAAACAAACAAAAGCCCCTGCATCCTTACTTTAGGTATTTTATTTCTTCACAGTGCTGAGCTGCTTTTTTGTTTTTGTTGTTTTGTTTGACAGGCTGCTTGTAGATAGAACAGTTTTCCATAAGGAATTGAAATCATACATCAAATGTATTGTTTTATATGTAAGCCACTTGAGAACAATGAAAGCAGTTGCTGGAACCCAAATACCATTACAAATAGATTTATCGTGGTATGTTTTCTCCCACCTTTTTCTAGAAGTTATTACTTTAATCTTAAGAATTTATGTAAGTAGGCATGTAGCTTTTATATGCTTTATGCATTCACTTTTGAGACTTTTTAGCTGTTTAGTGGCATGGTGTTTAAAACAAGTGTTATCAAGGAAATAATTTCAGCTTTACATCATTTTTTTTTATATTTCCCTCTGAATGCTACATATAAAATAGCCAGATGGTAATATAAAAGAGTTATGGCAAATGTCACAGAAACTTATCTTCACAATGCCCTTTAGCTTGGTACGTTCATCTCAACCTACAAACATCAAGAAGAGATAAAGATGTAATATCCCTTTGTCACAAAATTATATAAAATTTAAATGTCTTCAAACTTTAAATGTTTCTAAGAAAAAGCCTTACTAGAAATATGAGCAATTAAAGTCATTCTAGCAGTGCATTTGTAAAAGAGTAGAAATGCTTTTTAGACTGCTCTCCCCTCCTCAGCAAGAACAAAGCTGTTTTGAAATGAAAATAATTCCCAAACTGTAATTATGACAAAGTAGATCAGATACTCCTAAGAGAATACATCTTTATTTTTCTGTCATTTTAATATCATGCCCTAATCGGATCTCAAAGGGGGAGAAAGTTATTTACATATTGTTCACCCAAAACTTAATACGTTCAATAAGCATCAAAACAGAACAACATATTTCATTTACAACAATATCTTAAATGTTTTAGTCATCATCCTGGATGAACTGGAGTCTTTATAATTTTTTTGTCTCCTGATTACAGAGGATACAAGATTGCCAATTACTTGGAAAGGAAGTTTGTTTGAAGTTTTTCCTATGTTGAAAGATGAAAGAGCTGCTGATTACATAGTTCTCATAAGAGGTTTCATTTTCCCCAGTATGTATCACACATTTCCAGTCCAAATAGCTCTGTGTATTAAAATGGTGTTGACTGGAGTTGTTAGTTTTGGAGTCAGTTTATTTTAGGTGAGTTTACACTTGTGTTGCAAGCATTGGACAATATCTAGTACTGTAAAGCTGACAATAAAATAAAAAAATCAACATTCTTGTTGATGAGCATTCAATTGCTGTTTGACAATACTGGAAGTAGATTCTGAAGCCTTTCTCAAGTTATCTTTAACAGACACAAGATTATTAAGCCCATCTGAGTTGCCACCTATGGTGGCTACGCTCTTTCAAATGCTGTAGCTTTCTAGAGATTGATATGAAGAAATTAGAGAAGTAAATATCATGGTAAAAAATAACGGTAATGATCAAATTAAGACAAAAACCATGAAAACAAATCAGAGAAGCAAAAAAACCCCCAAAATTTTAACAGTGCTGAACTAGACTGGTAGTCAAAACGTTGTGATTGAGCAGTGAGCAATTTCCTGCTGTCTAGGGCTGTCCTTAGCTTCAGTGCAAGAGTGGCTCTGAATTAATTGTTGTATTTCAGAAATGCATTTTTTTGGGGAAGAAAAAGTAAAGGCAGTTTCGTCTTATGGATCTTGTCATGTAGCACCGTTACTGTTTACCAAAGTAATGTCAGCATCATCTCAGTTTAGTCATACTTAAGCTTCTGCCTTGGAGTTTATGGTATATATTTTGGTTCAAATTTGGAAGAATGTGAGGCACAGATTTTATGTTAGTCTCAACATTACCTTATAACCACCTGTATTTTTTTTAAAAAAAGGATAAAAGAAAGGATTTTAACACTCACTAGTCTTGGATTCCTTCGACTGAGTCTGAAATCAACTGATATCAGTTGGCAAAAATACAGAACAGACTTTCTGCTTATTTGCTGATAAATCCTATGTAGTTGCTTGTTTCATAAATACATCAAACTGATACCCAACTGTACCTCAAGGATTTCACTACCTAGTACTCTGAGGTAGATGCCTAGCTGGTTCTATGATTTGTCAATATTTGCCTCGTACTTCTTTATGAACAGTCTTCAGGGCTACTCAATAGTGTTCCGTTAGGACTTCTTATATTAAAAATGATTTTTTAAATTGAAAGGACAAAAGCTGATTTGAGATCCTGTGAATCACCATGAAAGTGATGTGGGGTCACTTCCTGGATGAGTGACACAGGACCTTGTCTTTTTGGCTTTTTCTTTGCTATCCTTTTTTTGCTCTTCTGACATGAGATCCGTCCCTTTGCAATATTCTGTCAGTTTTTCTCCTAAATATTTTGTATTTAAAGACTAAGCTTTTCATGGCCCCTCTAGCTTTCCTGTCCTCCCTGGTGGTGAGGATAAAAAGTTATTTCTTTGTCTCTGGGTGAAGAAACCCATAGGTAACATCAACTTCTTTACCATGATCTTTGGAGGGAATTAAAAATAAAATCATCTTTATTCTTTTTCCGGTTTTGGTCTTTACTGAGCAAAGCTGAGGTGAGGGAAGCACAGATGTTCAGCGCTTCTTCCCTGTACTTGTTTTCTGCACAGTTCTCCCTCTTAAGACATTTAAAAGTTATCCAAGCAGGAAGAAAATGGTGCACAAACAACTCAGAATATTAGTTCTCAATTATTTTTCTACTCTGTAAAAGAATTGAAATCTATTTTCAAATGCCAGGTCAATTAATGCTCTTTGGCCATAAAACATTAGTTAAAAATATGAAATTGCTAGGATTAGCATATATTTCCAGTAATGGCCAGTAGCAAAAACAACAACAACAACAAAACACTCAGTAGTAGAATGCACTAATTCTAAATCAAAAATGCTGCAGTGCTAGGTCATGTTTTAACTACAGCACTTTTTAAAAATGTGTGCATGATCATATATAAAAGCTATCCTGCCTCACCAGCTAGATTTAGAGGTAAATATATATATTACTTATATATATAAGTAATATACAGCTTATATATTGCTGTATGTTTTTACACGTGTATCAATTGCAATTTTTTTTTTTTAAAAAAGTGACATGCGAGAAAAATGAGCATATAAAGAGGTTCTTTCTGTAAATACATATTTTTTAAATATGGATAGACATGTTTTCTTTTAACTGAGCATGTGAGATACTTGATTCTTTAAAGAAAGTTTGCTTGAACAAAGGTGGCCTTATTTAGTGTCATCACTTCTGAGGATGTACGTCTGTGTTTCTGTTGGTATTGTAGTTTTTCGTGGTTGCTTCTCATTTTTATTCTTTTTATTTATTTTTTAATCTGGAATGTTGCAGAACCCAGCATCCTAGCTCCATTTTTTCTGTTTCATGCGAGGATTGCAATTTTAACCTTCCAATCTAAAGTATATATATAAAAAAATTAGACTGCATGTTTGAAGTGGAGTGAAAATGAAGCATAGAGAAGTAGACCATTTCATAAGCTATGAAAAATAGGTTCTATTTTATGGGGTAGCAAACACTAATGTAAAATATGTTTTCCTTTGTATTTTAAATTGCTCAATATACATAACTGGTTTTAAAACAAATTCCAAAATGGGTGTATGAGTGACTTTATCTAACAAAACTATAGGTATAGTTTGTTTGCATCATAAAGTTTATCTGGACTTTAACTGATTTAAATTTAATCCGGGTACTGCGAGAGTCTATACTGTCGCTATTTGCCTGATGAGTTTCAAAGGACTGACTCCTTTTTATCTCTCTAGCAGGTTTCTATACCTTCTTTTCAAGAGCCAGATATGTGACTAGAGTTAATTGACTGATTTCTCTAAGTATATAAACTTTATAATGAAGTAAGTAAACATTTTATTCTGATTAATTAGAGATGAAAACTGTGAAGTGTTGTTATTACAGCACTACCAAGAAGATGATGTTAAATCTGTAAGTTATTACTGCATATGCAACTTGGTAGGGTTTGTTGAAGTTGCCTTTTTTTAGAGACGTTTGCTTTGCTTGTGGCACACTGGATAGGAGGAAAGTGACTATCCAATGTTTAGGTTTGCAGACCTTGCATTGAAGTACGTTGCTTTGCCGTAGGAATTCATCAAGTTAACATTTAAGCTGTTTGTTCTGAGATTTGCAGATTTGAAATGGAGGTTACAGATGAACTGAGTGTGCTAAGGGATTACTAAATAAGCAGAAATCTATTCCCTTTTTCCTGTTATTTTCAACAGCATTCTCACTTAATGTAAGACTTCCAACTTGATTCATTTCTGCTCATTCTTTGACACTGGTATTGTGTAGCTGTTTAAAAAGGGCGTTATTTAGTTTATATACATACACATATACTACATGGATAATATTATATATACATAAATATACACATACATGCATTTATTTACTGTGTTGTGACAGAGTAAATTAAAAGCAACATCCTTGGGCCACTTTTCTTGAAAACAAGACAATTTCCTTGAATAGACACTGTGGCTCTTCTCAAAAGATCTTTAACCCTTGTGATTCTCTATGAGATGCCTGCCAGAGTTAATAAGGAATCACAGCTACTTAAATGTGTTTGGCTAAGAAAGAGTCTTGGTTGGTCTAGAGCTGCAAATGGTTGACAGTGTAGATGTAGCATAAATGTCTTGTTTCTGTAATTTTTTATTAGCTCTTGGAGATTGTGTCACACTTGGTTATCATTTTTACAACTTCATCCGATCTTGTTGTGAAAATGATGTCACGGCATGAAAAATCCATAAGAGACTTTTCCAGTCGTTATTAATTTAAGTAGTATATCTCACACGTTGGCAGAGCAATGGACTAGATGACCTAATAAGTCTCCTCTGTCTCTAACTTGGGTGATTCTATGAGTGATAGTGCAGTACAGAAGATCAACAGTGAGTTTATTGGCAGCTGCAGAAAGACAAGGCACTAAAAATGCCTGCCCATCCGAGATGTGGATATACGGCTGAATGTGGCATTTACCTGTGGAGATCACACTTCGGCAGTGGGAGGTTACTGATTTCCCTCCTCCTGCCAGTCCCCCAGGAAAATACTGTTTTCACAGCTGAAGCTGATATCTCTTAGTTATCCAGCTGATCAGTTTTCATTGCCTGCCTAAAACAAAAACAGTATGTTGGCATGTATGAGAACTGATACAGAACACTTCCTTAAGTTGTCTCTCACCTCTTAGGACATCTTGAGAAGAAGGAAACTTGCTCTTTTGCTCTTCTTTTTTTTCAGTTAAAATTTTATATCAAAACTTTACAAAGAAATTGGAGTGGACAGGAGAAAAAATATTAAAAAAGAACATATTAATATCTTTATAACCCTGGTATTTAGTCATGGATAGGCTGAGAGCTCAACTGTTTGGGAAGGTTCAGACAAATTGCACAGGTTTGCTATGGAATTTAAGACATCCTGTATGTTAATATTTACACCAATAGAGGTTTAACTCAAATTATATAAAATTCATATGGAGTTTTCAAAAGAATCTAAAGGCGCTAAGTGCCTGGCCTTATTCACTTGGAATTAGAGGATGATGTTCTAAAAACATAAAGCCAGAGATATAAAATGCATCTTTTCTTCTCACTATTCAAGATGTGTTTGAAGCATTTTTTGATACAGAAAGAGACACTAGGGCTGAATCTCAGGTGAAATTGGGCTCCTAGTTCTCTAGTCTCCTTTGAAAGACCTTGGCAAATTCTATCAGGTTTTATAGTGTATAAGCTGGTCCAGATAACATCAGCATATGATGCAGACTTATCCATGCAAATTCAGTTACTGGCCGACATTTTTACAATAAACAGATATCTATCTGAAGATTCCTTACAAAGTGGGAATAGCAACTTGGAAATAAGTAGTTTTGCCATTAAAAAAAAAAAGGGATTGAGGAGGTGAAAAAGGAGTGCATCATGTGTTTTCCTGCTTACTTCACATGTTGAATATCTTTCTCTAGAGCTCTTTAAAAATATTTTTAAAACATTGCCTTAAATGTGTAGTGTGAAGAGCAAATTGTATTGTGATAGTACATTACTTGACCTAAATTGACCAACTTTTGGAAATAAAATTGAATCTTTCAAAGTAGTAATCTTTTACTGTAGGGTGTTGACCAGTTGTATTTATCTAATCAATGTTATGTAATAATGTGGAAAGAAAGTTATTTGACATTGCAGAGATATATGATATTGAACCCATAGCAACAACATTCTGATTTGTCAGCAGCAACAGAATATTTACTTACTGCATTTTCTTGTTTGAAGACTCGGCTATTTACTGCATTACTTCTGCCATTATGAACCTGTGGCATTACAAGCTGGAGAAAAGGAGCTTTTTTCTTCTCTTTCTTGTTATGGCACTTGTTCATGTGTTGTATTAGTTTTGTTGTTTTTTCTTTTGTTCGTTTACTTTTTTTTTTTTTATTTTGACTTTGCAATATATCCCATTTTATTAGCAGTTCAGTGTTCTCCAATTCACTGACTGGGCAGTGGATTTGAACTAAGGGAAACTGCCTCAGTTTGTAAAAGTTACTACTTTAATTTAAAAAAACAAAGTCCCTGCATAACAAAATAAATAATTGGAGAGCTCATATTAAAAGCATGGATTTATCCATGCTAAATTTACAGTTTTAAAGTGGCCTAAGCAATAAAGCTACTGGACTGTTTTGTGCTTATCAACTTTATTACGAGGTTTTCCTTTCAGAAGTCGTGGAGGTGCATATAGTGTATTAGGTGTCCGGGGTAATCTGTTTAGAATAACTAGGAGTATTACTCATCTTAAATTCAAAAATTTGAAAGCTGTCACTTATTATTTTTTTTTAAATCTGAAAGGCATCTGTCTAAAATGTAGCCATCTGAAGACAGGGATAAGGCCTGTCAAGCTACTTCTCCTGGGCCGTTTGTGTTAGTGCTTCATCTGCTTTGTCTGACATCTCTAAACAACTCTTTAAAAATGTCGATTTTGGCATGCTCCACAAAGGAGAATTGAAGGGTGTTGTTTGAGTTATTTAGACCTTCTCTGTTTGTCTTTCTGTCGCACAAAAATGTGCATTTTTCTTCCGCCTTTCCCCCCAATAAATGTGTGTTTTAGCCTCAAATGACCCTGGCATCTTAATGTGTCAGAGTGTTAATAAAGCGCTGAAGCTGTCATAATGTAGGGTTAAATAAAGTCTTCATGAGCTGTCTATTAAGCTGATTTTTGTTTGTCACTTTCTGTAGTTTCTTTATGGATGCAGCTTGCCTCGGTTTGTGGGCAGCCAAGCAAACGGGCTTTGTCTTTGTTCAGTGCTCTGTTTAATTCTCCCCCTCATTCATTAATCATCCCTTTGACTATTTATACCAGTGGCAAGTATAGCTAACACACTTAACGTTTGCTTTTGTCTCAGTGGCACTCTTTGTGCAGGCCAGAGGAGGGCTAATTATTAACTGTAAAGTGACATTAAAAACTTGTAGATAAGCATACAAATTCTGCATCCAGTGAAATGCCGCTTTTTTCTCTTTTTTTAAACCTTCAAGTGCTTGTGGCCAAATGAATTTTTGTTGTTCTGTAGAGTTAAGAGTTCACAGTAGCAGTGCCAATGTCTAGATAATTAATGAAGAAGCTCTGTTAAACCCAGAGAGCCTGCCAGTGTCAGGATTTTTAGTTTCATCTTTGGACAGCTTAGCTAGGTAGTTTGTACCTTATCAGGCAGAAGCAGGGCTTTAAGTTGATACTATTTAGTTGTAGGCAGCCTCCTCTTTTTAAAGATTTTTTTAGCATTCTGTATACAGTCTCACAGTGCTTTTTTGTTTTCTTATGATGTGAAACTTTTTGCCATTTTCTTTGCACCTGTCTTGCATTTATGAGATTGTCCTGAAACTAGGAGTTAAAAATTTGTTCTTAGAAATACTGGCATGGATCACCACTTTCTGGCTAATGCAAAGGACTTTGTGACTCTCTTCTTTCTTCCTCATGATTTTATGATAGTAACATGACAATTATGTTGCAAAGACTTCTGTGAAAATATAGTGTTTAGAAAAGTTGTATGTTCTAGCTACCTTCCAATACAGTTTGAGGAAAAAGTTGAGGGTCCTTGATGCTATAACCATCTTTGTATAGTACTGTTTTTCTGTATCCATTCCTTCTTTATTGTACATAGATTTCAAGCAAGATTTTTTTCCTTCTCCTTTGGTTTCTTGGAAGAGGGTTGCTGCTCTGTGAGGTGTGTTCAGGGACATTACTGCAAGATTTAAACAATAATAATACAACTGACTCTTTTTATCTTAGAAGTTGACTTCTCTGTGGACTGTGACTTTTTAGAATCATTGTCATTATTGTTATTATATTAGAAATACTGTTATTAGAACCTCATTAGTCACTGCAGCATAATCATGAATATTACAAGTAGTTAAAACCTGAAGTTTAACTTTCAAGTAATACTTCCAGTGGATGACACAATGTGGTCCATTAGGAATTCACTGGACAGCGTTCGAGCGTTCCTGGCTTGTGAATCCCCACGCTTGAATTCTTAATATTTTGCCAGCCTATATACCGGCATATCGTATATTTGTTTTTAGTAACAAGCTCCTGAAAATCAAAACTGTTATTTAAGGAAGGTTTCCTGGCGTGAGGAATCAAATTGATCTTCAGGTAGTCTCCTATTGCAAGTAAGCAAAGCTTTTTGACTTAGCATTAAGGTTTTGACTGTGTAGTTTGTACAAGACCGGGCCTGTCTTTCAGGTAGAGAGTCAGCATCATAATTAACAAAAATGAGGTTAAAGTCTTTGATATTTTAATATACTAAAAGTAAGAGATAAAATCTCAGCACAAAGAGAGGCAAATACAATTAATTAATCTAACTTGAGTGTATAAATATGCAGTACCTCAGCGTGTGGCATGCACAGACAATCTCTTAGATGAGATCATACCAACTTTGTGATAACTTGAGTCACTAGCAGAGCTATTAGTTCTAGCAAGATAGCTGTCTGGAGTAATCTGACAAAAAAATTCTTCTGCACGTGGGTCACTAGGACACCTTTATTCATAACAGTCTTCCTTTAATAGGAGCATACAGTTTGTTAACAGCTAGAGGGTTCTTGGAAAGCTGCTGGACATCTGGCACTGAAAGGTGCTGAGACTTGATTGCAAGGAATGTGGGGAAAGTCAAAAGCAGATTTGATCTTCTCAGGTGAAGAAAAGCTATAATGATATAGTAATGGAAATGAGCATAAATATTAAGTGAAGGAGCAATATGGGATACTGAGCTTTTACACACTGTTCTGTTCTATTGACAACTCTGCTGAGTTTCCCCGTGAGTTAAGGTGAAGGAAGTCTATATTCAGGGATTTATTATGCTCATTCATTTAAATGTACTAAGCAGTTATGAATCTCTTTCTTATAGTCTGCATTTTCTTAGTTATGTTTATCACATCAACACCATTACACAATATTGGCATTTTTGTATATCGAGAAAGCTGTATGGTGAGAGAGATGACTCCGTAACTCAAGTTACATCAACCTGAATACTCTGTGCTGAGGGGAATAAATTTTTAAAAATGCTATCATTCTAATATGTCACCTTTTTCTGAAGTGTTTCTCTCACAGAGAACACTTTTCATGTTAAAATTATTTATAAAATGTGTTTAAAAAATAAATAAAAATGATGTACAGAATGTCAGTAGAGGCACCCTGGTATCCTCCGGCATAATCGGGTGTGTTGACTCTTGTGACCCTAGGGTGACAGTTTTGATCAGCTTTGCTTTACAGTTCTCTCATCCTATGGAAGTGTGAGGCAACACTCATGATTAGCCAAGAGGCACTAGATTACAGCTACATGCACACACATGCACAGCATTTAAAATAATTGTAAAGTGCCAAGATTAGAAGTTTGTAAAACTTTGCTAAAGAGATTAATATTAATTTTCCCAAGGGAGAACATTTCTACATTGCTCTTTAAAATTTGGGTTCATTTGGTTTTCATGGGCTGTGCTGAAGAGTTAGGGGTATTGTGTCCAGCTCACATTTTCTGCCATCGACCTGTTAGGCAGCCCTAGGCAAATGATTTAATCACCGTCTTCCTCTATTTTCTATTCCATTTTTTGTCTTGTCTGTTCAGCTCTTAACTTTCAGAAGTCAGGAGCTGTTTTTTATTACACTTCTGTCTTCTACAGGGGTGCCTATTAATATGAATAAATATTCTTGCAAAAAGTATTATATCTTGTTGATTCAGCAAATACACTCAGAACAAATCTTTACAGAACAGTGAAGTGAAGGTTTTCAGAGATTTTACTAAAAGAGTAGATAATCATCAGATAGCTAGACCAAAGTAGATATTTTGGAACTGATGACAAAGAACATCTGTGAGATTCTTGGTGGTTCTGAGGTACTTTTGTAATCTCCATATGGGTATTACAATTATGTAGATAAAATATACTTATGTATAACAGGAAAAGATAAGCATGTTGGATGTATAAAAGGGAAAAGAAAAAAGGGAGATATGAGACTTAAATTCTAGGTGAGGGACCAGGCAATCTGGGAGAATGGCAGACACTAGCTGACCAGCTATAGCGGTGGATATGATTTCCATTGCCTTGCACTTGGCTTCGGATGAAGGGTATGCCAGGGTGATGTTATCCCTGACTTGCCCTCAGAATGTCTTCAAATTCTATTTTATACTATACTTTATGCATGAGCTGTCTATTAAGCTGAAGGTTTTTTTTTTAGTTTTTTTTTTTAGTTTTTTTTTTTTTTTAGTTTTAGTAATAAGCTATTTTCAAAATTTGCGGACTTGAAGGGAATGCATTTTAAGTATGCAAAGAGTGGCCAGCTGGGATATACAGTCTTCTGCACATATGCAAAATACATTCTGCATCCATGGATTTCTTCCCAGCTGAGGCAGCTTACCCAGCTGTACCTGTGACTTTAAGACCTCGTGCTGGATTTTATCTCTATACTTACCTCAATGGTTAGGCCAGTTATGTCTTACAATGCTAAGAATAGGCCTGAAAAAAAAAAAAAAAAAAAAAAACAGGCCCCCCCTTTGTCCCCTGCTGGGGTGGGAAACAAGAAATCTAAGTGCAAGGAAATTTCAGCCTTTAGATTTCTTATTTGTTGAATGGAGACCACAGTCAGTGCCCAGATTTAAGACTAGATTTATTTTCCCCTTTCACTTTTTGCTCATTTGTCCCTGCTACAATTACTCATTGCTGTTAGCTGCATATGAATAGTCTTGAACTTAATTTAATATCTGAATGTTGAAGAGATTAAATCCAGACCAAGAGTACATGAGTGTCCTTGAGTTTCATTTTCTGTATTGAGTCTTGCAAGTGTTCCTTGTTGTTGAATAATAATCTTGTTTTCCAGTGCTTTAAGAGTCATCATCTTGGAGGAGTTTTTGCAAGTAACTCACCTGGGTTCAAGGAGGAATAACCTAGGCTTCAATATTCTGCAGTTTATGGTATTACTTTGTCCAGTCAGTTTGCTTGTGTTTAGAGAAGAAAAAACATAAACAAGGTTGTTGATAGGGGAGTAGAATTGAACATGTGATAAGTGGTTAAAAGCCCTCATGTAAGTAACAAGCACTCTTATTTTAATTTGTGCTTACATGGCAGGTACATCTATGTCTTCTTGTACGAGACAGAGACAACTTGAGCTTTGTTTTCAATATGGGTTAATTGTGTTGAGCTGTTTGTTGATGGATATTACTGTTTTTAATTCCAGTAAGTGTTGGGATGTCAGATTATACCTTTCCTTAGTTATTAACATAGATGGGCTAAAACCTTGTATTTGCTTCACTTACTGCTGTCTATATTTCTTTATGGTGATGAAACACCAAATCTGGATGTGCATGTATTTCCTGAGGAACATCAGTAGGTGTTTGCACATGCGCTGGAAACAGCAGCACTACTTGTCTAGCTTCTACCTAAAACCACTGGTCAGTTTTTAAAGTAACGGAAAGGAAATGGAACAGCAAACTAAGAGGTGAAGAGTGCATTGCTTCTCCGAGCTCTCCTACCAGCTCTTCTACCTCTCTGTGACTTTCAAAATGTCATTTATTGTCTTTTCTGCCTGCGCAATCTTTACAGCTCTGACGTGAAAAGTGCATAAAGTAAACAAAGTAACTCCTTCCCTTCCTGCTCTGGAAATAATAGCTGGGGGAGAGTTAGTTTTAAAATGCATCCACTTCTGTGTACAAATGGTGGGCAGGTCTGTGTTGGGTCACCTACACCTTGTGAGTATCTAGTGGGCTTATTTAGAGGAGATAAAGGTTTGGTTTTATATTTAGTTTTTCACATTCTGAAAAATCCTATTGCAGTGGTCATTTGTAAATATAAACTTGATTGTTGCTATGTATTAAAACTTGAAACCCAGAGAAATCTAAAGCACTGAAAGGAAAATGTGTGCATGCGGACAGTGATAATTTATGTTTTGCTGCTGGTCAGTCACCACGAAGTGTTGCCCTCCCGAGTTATATGGGGTATGTTCATAACAATGAAATATATGCCATTATCATCTTCTAAAAGATTGCCTTTCTTTTTTTTCTTTTTTTCAATAAGCTGAGCACAGCATTCATCACTACTCTGATAGCAATGTTAAAAAAAAAAAAATCCTTAGTTATAAAAATGCATGGAGTTTGTAGTACAAAGTGGGGATAAATTGCTTCGACATTGTATCCTATCGGCCTTTCTAGTTTTGCTGCTTTTAATCACTTGTGCTCACACCAAAGCAGAGAAGAGAGGGAAAAAAATCTTCAGACCCCTTCACTGTATTAAACCATTGCACGAGATGACAGAGGCTAGGAACTGTGGAGTAAAGAACCGGCCTCTGATAATTCATGACCAAAACTATGATGAGAAATATTACTCTTTAGCAGCCAGCAGACTTGGCCTGGTATTTGTTTTCACAAATGCCCAAAGACACCGCTGTAAGGGCTAACGCTATTAGCTAGTACAGATTGAACATCTTCATCAGCAGTGCGGGTGGAGGCCGGGGCTGTAATTGAGACGCATGCGGCTCTGTCAGCAGGTGACGGCAGACAGACACACCTGAATGACAGTGTGACAGCGAGCAGAGACAGGGGCCCCATCTAGCCACTCTTCCTGCCGAAGTGATGAGCGCCCGGGAACACAGTCTGTGAATTATCAGCAGGCCAGAATGAGATGAGGCTTAGGGAGGGCTGCCAGACAGTTCGCAATGTGCTACACATTTCTTTCAGCAGTTACTATTTTGCTATGCATAGCCCCTTGCTATTAAGCAGACAGAACAGCTCATATCCTGTGGACGGATGATAGATATGTCATATCACTGAAAAATTGTTTGTCTTCCACAGGTGTATAGGTTGCCTTCTAAAGCAGACAGAGCACATGACACTTTTCAACACTCTTTTCGATACTGATTTGGCATTCTGGGTCTATCAAAGGAGAAATCTTTCACATGCAATTATGACAGAAAATAAAGGTGATGAAGTGTTGTATACAAAGAATGGAGAGAGATCAAAAGGCTGTAATGAAAACTGATTACAATAAAAGAGCTGCTTCAACCCTGAGAACTCTACAGAACTGCTTGGGGCATGACAACACACACACTCGCATGCACAAAGGAGAAGTTGTAGATAAAATCACAGACGCTAACTCGTAGGAATAAATGAGGAAAACTGTATGTTGCTACTTGCTTAGATTTCGTATGGCAGATTAAGGCAGTAGAGTGATGTTAAGTCTCCACTCTAGCTCAGAGAAGTCAGATTTGATCCTTTTGTAAAGCTCTCTTTACTGTAGTATGGGCATATTGTGAAAGTTTTGTAAATTTATAACTTAACCTTCTGATAAGATTGTTTATAGGATAGATGAATGTTTTCAATTCTTCTATTGTTTTCTTGATTAATCTCCTGGGGATCGCACACAGAATAAGTCACTCATTTAAGTTTAAATATTAGCAATGTGACTGTTAGTTGCATAGAACTGAAGAAATTAATCAAGTTTAGTAATCTATCTTTTTGTCTCCTGTCTTGATTTAAAGCCTATTCAAATTAATTTTCATTGACTTCTCTGTGTCTCTCTTGTGTTCCTGAGTTGAGTATTAAAACCATTTGTGGGCTAGTTTCAGCAAAATGCTGAACAATTTTCCTCCCTAATAAATTTAGGGAAGTTTATACAAAGTACCTCTCACATAACTCAAGATACTTTGTGGGATTGTTTTCCCAGTTCAATGTTCTAAGTTCTTTGGATTTTTCTTTATATGTATATTCTTTAATAACTTGTGAATGTCCTGTTTGTAATGAAAAAGCTATCACTTTATGCAAGATCAAGAATTGATGGTGTTTTTTTCAACTTTTTTATGTTCTGCCAAAATTTCGAATTAATATTGAGCTTAGCTTCACACCCAGAGTGGGAAGGCTTTTTTGCACACTTTGCAGAGCATGCTTTTTCCCTCATCCCCAAGCTTCTCCCCTTCTTCCCATTCACCTTAGGAGTGAATGTAGGGAGGATGGGGCCAAACTCGTCTCGGTGGTGGACAGTGACAGGAAAAGGGGTAATGGGTGCAAGTTGAAACATAGGAAGTTTAATCCCCATATGAGGAAGAACTTCTTTACTGTGAGGGTAACGGAGCCCTGGAACAGGCTGCCCAGAGAGGTTGTGGAGTCTCCTTCTCTGGAGATCTTCCAAACCTACCTCGATGCCACCCTGCGCCCCGTGCTCTAGGTGTCCCTGCTGGAGCAGGGCGGGTGGACTAGATGATCTCTAGAGATCCCTTCCAACTTAAACCATTCTGTGATTCTATTTTGAATGGAAATTTTATTTTTGGTCCCAAAGCAGAGGGCTATCTAGAGCAGCCTTGACTCAAAATACTTATTTGTGCTAACCGCTTTGTAAATGATGAAGTTCCTTGACTTGTGTAAAACAAGTACATTTCACTGCTTGAAAGCTCAGCTACAAAACTAGGAATGTTACCCACAGCACAGATGAAATTTTAACTAAATCCAGAAAAGCAGCCTATCATTCTTAATATCTTTCCAAGATCTGCCTTCTCTTCTCAAAATTCTATTCTGTCTCCATGAACATACAGCTTACTACTACTAACAGAAATATATTTTGCCCACCAGTTAATATTTTAAAAATATTGTCCTGCATAATAAGTTAACTACTACTCTTTATAAGCTCTTATGTCATGTCAGAAGCAAGCAAGGGCTTTGTAAGGGCTATGGTGCGTCTCAGAACCATCATCTAAAATGCAATTAGAAATGTGGTTGTGCAAGGTGCTAAAATGGTCTACAAGATTTCTGTTTTCATTGGACGCGTCAGAGAACACCAAACTTAATTCTATTAATTCTGTTGTGGGGTCTGTCTGGTTCGCTCTCACTCTCTCAAGTAGCAATCCGGTCTTTGTATCACTGACACAGTCAAGAAAACTTCTCTTTAGAGAGGTCAATTTTCAGAGAGGTGACCCTTGATAGTAAGAGTGCCTTTAAAAAAGAAAGCAAAAATGTGCCTAACCCAAAACAAGCCTGGGGACTAAGATAAACTCTTCCTTCTGCTCTTAACTTATTCCAAACAGGATGATTGTAAGGTGACCCCTTACTTCTGTGTTGGCCGTTTGCATAACTTTCCCTGGCTATGGATAAGATGGCTTCTGTCATCTCCTGTCACAAGCCTGTGCCACACTGGTGATGGAGGATGCCTATGTCTGTTGCATTAGGGATTTTGAATTTTACGGGTGTATATTTTTGACTGAACTTTCCATACTACGTAGAAACATATTTTTAGATTTAAATAAAGAAAATACACTTAATTAGGTAATGGACTGGGCTGGCTGAGTACAATTTTAAGGCATATGATATGATGCAATGACCACAGTTTTGAAGATAGTTATTTAAAAGCACTGAAACCATAGCAACAAATTGTGCTCCAGAGCCAAAGGCACAGCAGACCAGCATTATCTCAGTTTTTGTTACCCATTTTTTGATCGTGATATTAATATTTCAAATGGAGTATCACTTGGTTAATGAGAGATTTACAGTGCAGATTGTCAGAAAGTGGAGCTACTACTGATTTAAGCAAATTGACCTTGGCAAGATTAACTAGCTGAGCTTTGACTTAACCTTTCAAGGGAGAAGACCTCTCTAAATTGGAAAGGCAGAAGTCAACTTGTTTTGGGTCTGAATAGCACTTCTTTTTTTAATTTGCATAATCTAAATCTGTAAATACAGGTGTTACAGATGAAACGAGTTGGAGCAGATTTGTGTTTGTTGCATATAGTAAGCAAACAGTGTAAAGTTTGTATATAGGACTGCGCATGCAGGACATGTGCGCAATTCACTCCTGAAATTGTCAGATATTCTTGGATCTGAAATCACCTGTATGTGCAAAAAAAGCTTTGGAAACTGGACTCTCAATACCATCCACAAAAGAAGAAAATCCACATTTCTTCAAGCTAAGGAACTAAATATTGTTTTTAGATTTTTTTTAGGTTAAGAATGAAGCATGTTAAGAGACTTAAAAAGACTGTTTTGAATTGTCCGTATCACTGGATGATGCTTTGAAAATCAGTAAGTTATCCATTGAAATCTTCAAATGTGTTCAAAAAGTGTTTTAATAGAATGAATATTTTGTAGGAATTGATTGAGAATAATAAAATGGTCATGTTTTTAAGAAAAGCCATCAATTAAAAATAGCGGACATTATTTCTGAGGGTGGTAGAGAGATGCAGTGACTACTTATGGACCTACTGTAATAGCATATTATTCTCCTGTATACTTTAGAGCTGCTAAAACAGATTTTAAGTGTCGTCTGCTTCTGGATACAGGATACCTGAAAACCATCTTCTGAGCCCTCTTGTCCAGCTGCCTCCTTTGTGGAGCGCAGAAGATGTGGAGTCATCTGCACCAATCCTGTTCTGCCAGGGCACACTCATGCAGCCTTATTTTGGGCTCCCTTCTCAACTTCTTTGGAAGTTGGGAAAAGGATGTTGCAAGGGAAGGGATGGTTATGTGTAGAGGCACGGTATGAAGTGAAGTGCATTTGTGTTAGCTCATAGTGTTAGCTCTCTGATAAACAATAGTGCTAACTTTTAAAGGCTTTAATGTTAGATTTTTAAGGTCTTCTGTAGTGCATATTGCCTATGTTTCAGATATGCCAGTGAGTAATTGTAAATGATTAAGAGAGCGCCCGTGTGCTTGACCTGAATAAAATATTCAGAAAAACAGGGACTGTGAGAATCTAGTAGACCAAAGCTTTAGGAAGACTTTTGACTTTGGAAAAGACCTGCATGTATCAGTCTTCATCTGTTGGAGATAGGGCCATATGTAGATGTTTGCAGGGATGCCAAAAATTCCTTCCCAACCACATGCCTGTAGTTGATTTGGCTCTTCTGCTAAAGAAGCAGTACAAGAGTTGCTGAAGGGAAAGGAAAGTGCGGTAGTGCAAAAAGCAGCCTGGTCTGAGAAACTGAGATCAAAGGATCCCCTGTGGCTTCTAATCCTGGCTCCAACTTCAACCTCCATTTAATTACAGTCAAACCACTGAGGCCTACATTTTAAAGTGTCTGCTAATTTTGGTGAGTTATTTTTTGGCTACCTGACTTTGAAATATGTAGGGTTGATTTAACTCCTTTTGTGTGTCTGCAACTTTCATGAACTTACGTGGAATTCCAGATACAAGGTAACTTTAAAAATGCGGTTACATCTTATTTCATCTTGGGCTGAGGAATAAAGTGTAGAGTTGTTAATGTTGGACCGCTCTTTTCTGTGTTAATTCTCAAAAATGTGAATAATATTTGCCCACATATATCGTAAGATTGTGTTAATATGTATAAAGGAGCGTACAGAATCCACAGATGACTGGGTGTTTGGACAGTTGTTCCAATATACAAATGTTTTCCTCTCTCCCCCCGGCCCCCTAGTGAGTAGAGTCCCCAGAACACTTTATTGGGACACAAAGGTGATCTTTTATACTGGCACCTTGCAGTATTATTTATTTAACTTCCTCCAAATTCACCTCTTGCCTTTGTAGCGTAAGCTTCTGTCTGCGTACAATAGAATCACATATATTTATCAAACCTTATTGTGCATGCATAATCACTTTGGGCTGTTAGAGAGGAAGCACTAAAAATTGCTATGCGGGAATACTTTCTGAAGGCAAATTATGTTCTAAATGCACACTATTGATAAGGGACAGAATCCTTACTTTTTAGTATCTTCTGACTTTTGCATTCAGAAGTTTAACAAGTTTATGTTCACACTAATGGAAGTTTGGGCAGGAGAACAGGAATAGTAAACATATTTAGTCACTAATATTCTCTTTCTGCCTTTTTAAGGGTTACTTCTGTACAAACCTTGTCTCTACCTACTTCCAGGAACCCTTTCTGCATACTTTGTCCCACTCTCTGGATACATCTGTAACTCTCGTAAGAGTCACTTTTGTTTCTAATTAATGTTCTAAGCATTTAACATGCTTCGTTCCTCCCTGCTTTGGACAGAGAGGGAGAGGGAAAAAAAAAAAAAAAAAAAGTAAAGTTTATTGCTTCCTGGCTGCCAGAACTCCTAAAATATGAACAATCCAATAATACCAATGGCTCTTGTGTAATATGACTTATTATTAAAAAGGAATTTATTGTCAGTGTAACAAAACACATTGTTTAATCTTATGCTCTGTGTAGCTTTTATTAACACAATGTGCATCTGTTAAAATAGCTGCAGATAATGCAATATTTATTAAAAAGATCTCTCTTATATAGTTATGAGATGCTAGAATTGTTTCACTTGCCTGCATCCAGATATTTTTTACATTTTGAGGTTTAACTATCACTCCAAAGCAGTGAAGGTTAATAATTCGATGGACTATTTTAAAAGAAATATTTTTTTTTCCATGAATAAGATCTAGGTATGTTGAGAAACTCTGCTGACAAATCTCAAAACTGGGGAAAAACAAAAGTCTAAGCCTTTGACAAGGTGCAAAGAGAAGTACAATAGCTGAGCTAAAATACAGATGGCAGGAATTTCCTCAGTCATCTCAGAAGTACTTAATTTTCAGAAGTGCAGCCTAGCAGCACCGCTTACTTTATTTCTGCCTTGGGTATTGCAATCTACATTTATAGGGAAACAAAGTGGTAGTTTTCACTTTTTGTCGCAGCATGGCTGATTCATTGAGGCATTAGAAGTGGTTAATGACTATCAAGATACCAACATTTTGTGGCTGCAATGGAGAAGGAAGCAGTCAGCAATGGGTAGCTCAAGTGTTTTATTGCCACCTGTCCAGGTTTAAAAGGAATCACCTGTTTCTGTCAAGTAAACAGCAGCCATTTTACTATACTCAAATAGAGAACTCATGGTCAGTATAAAAATTACTCTCTGATAAGGTGTGAAAGATTTCTCTGTTTTTATATATGATTGTTCACTGCATCTTTTCTAAGTTGGAGTTGGTCACATTAAAAATAAATAAATAAAAAAAGGGACTCCCAACTGTTGATGGTTTAGTTGTGTATTAAATCTGCATGGGACACAGGTGTGTTTGGCAGGGCAGGGAGGAGGGGAGGCTGTTCTGTGTGGATTAGTTAGCATATGTATTTTCCCAGCTTGTATTACTAATCTTGGTAAGTGGCATTTTTCTTATATTATTGTGTTCAGATGGACGAATCTCTCCCGCTCTCTTTTCCTTTTCCACCAGGCCCAGGGAGTGAATGTCCCTGAGCCTTCAGCATAGTAGTGTTTGCTAGCAGTTTTTTTGTTTAATTCGTCCTTGTCCAGAAGTTAGCAAGGGCTTGATGCTTCAAGGACTAACTTTCTGGGTAATCTGCACATGTCTGAAACATGCTCCTGCAGCTATTAACTGGGAAAGACATTTATTAGACTTTTTCTTACTTGATAAAGGCTTCTTGAATGCATGGCTTTGACTCACTCTTACACTAGTAGTTGAATACTATGCTGCTAATGTTGAAGCTCCACATCACGCTTCCATTTGCACCCAAATGTAAGTGCAGTTTGACTTCTTCAGGAAAATACCAAGTGCCCTTTGGCTGAACATGCTTCTCCTGGGGTTCCTGGAGGCCTTTGCAGGACACTGTACACGCAGCATATGAATGTGCTGCTTTTCTGCCCTGCATCCACACACTTTTCTTGGAGCTGCTGTGCTCAACCCTTTCATTTTGGGGCAACTGTCTTCAAGAAATTAACTTTCTGTGAGATTTCATGTAGTGTTTGCATAAACATGGTGACAAGTAAAAGCCAGTTACAAGTCAGGAATTTGAACAACTTAAGCTGTAGTATTTATTTACCATGGCACTCTAACTCCACCAGCACAGTACTGGATCCTGAAATATTTGCTGGCACTTCAAAACATGTGCTAGTACTGCAAGTTCAGGATGTTATGTAAAGGTATAAAGGGTCTTTTCTCAGTTTTCAGCTCACCGTCTCATCAAACTTCCTTGAGCAGTACACAAAGCAGTTAACCAGCAAGGCAGCAGATAGAGAACGGTCTGGTCTTAGGTATGCATCAGGTACCCTCTGCTAGTGAACACTCTTCTCTGCTGCACAGGTTTTAACTATCTTTTCTTTAGATTGTCTCATTGATTTTCATCATTAGCTAAACTCAGAGCAGCTGCTCTCAACTAGGGTTTGGCTTAAATAGTGATGATTCTGCTCTATACCCCAAGGATGGTCAGCATATCTGAAGTTTCTCCAGTTTTGGTAACTATATCAATTGGTCTGATAATATGTTATTTTGATTTGTCATTTTTGCCTTGCTTAGAGTATATTTCTGCCTATTGCATATTTTCAAGCTCATAGCAATGCAGTTACTTGTTTTCTGATATAAGAGTGTCCTTGGAGGTGTGGGTCCCTCTCCTTGGTCAGATTGGATTTTCTCTGTTGCAATCTGTTTCAGAGCAGCTTCTCTAGTTTTAAGTTTGCTGTGATAGCTTTGCTGCCAGCAGTTTGTGCCCACTAGGGAATATGAGGACAGGATTTTAAAGTCCCTAAATCAAAGCTTGGTGCCCTTGAGTACAAGGTGCTCTGGTCTGAGTAATTAAAAACAAAAGTAAATTTTACTAAGGCTTTGAGTCTGGCTAACAACTGCATTGCCTGGTTGAATTACATACCACAGTCAGTTTATCTTCCTGGATTTACACTGCTGAGCCTTTTGTGTTTCAGGAGCTTCACATTTTCTAGACTGTTACGACTTGCTATATATCTTGTTGCAACCCAGAGCGGCTATCTACAGTAAGGTTTTTCATAAAATTTCTCCTTGGTGAAGCTCCATGGGTGGTAGCAATGATGAGTTCTGGGGTAGAAAAGACATGAGCATTTTTACCACAGTGTCCTCTGTCCTTTCTCAGATCAGCTTCATAATGATAATATTCTGGTAATTCATGGTATCTTGTTTTTGTTAATATCTGCACCGTTGCTCCTGTGGAGAGTAGTGCCCTGGTGGGAAATCTCCAGGGAATAGCTATTGTAAAGCAACTGGAAAAAGCATGCAGTCAATCTTCAGTGACCCAGCAGAACAGCAGAGCCAGCATAACTAAAGATAATGTCTTCTAGTTTTAAGGACAGTACAACAGGTCTATACGTTTTTTTTTTTTTTTTAAAGGAAACAGTAATTTAAATCCCTATATTTTCTGAGTGTTTGGTAGCGTGAGTAAAGCATTCCCATCTCTTATTCTTTCTGAGCATTCACACTAGCAGCAGCCTACTCAAGCATTCAAAATCAGCTCCACCTTTTTCAAGGTATGCAGTGGGGGAAAGGAGGAGTTTTTTTTTTCACACTGGTAAGTGGTTTCTGTTTGGTTTGCCAACAAATATTAGCCGACCTTATATTATACATAAACCTAAATGTAGGGGATTGGCCGTTTAAAGTATTCTTGAGTGTTCATAGCATTGGCGGAACTAGTACGGGATGGCAAAAGATGCGGTTAATTGTTAATGATTAAGGCTGTCTGAAAGCTGATTCCCTGAGTTTTTAGAACACATAATTGTTCAGTGTAATCCAGAGCGGCACTACCCTTTCATCTGTATGAAGAGATCAGAAAAGAGAGATTTACAGCTTAGGTTGCCCCGAGCCACACATAGCTGACTTAATTTTCCTTTCCAAGGGAATTTGAAGATTGTTGTTGTGACTGGTTCTCGGTGGATTATGTGTTATTTTGAGGTCACCTGTGAGGTTTTGTTAAATGATTGATTGACTGAAATTAATTATTCTGTCAGGACTGTAATGAAGGTAAGATTGAGGACACTGATAAATATAAAAGTAAAGCAATTCTTATAAATACACTTATGTCTTTTCCAATTTAAATAAATCAGACAGAATACATGTATCCTTTATGGTGTTATGTATCCTTATATTTTGCCCTGCATAGCCAGAGTGTTTTTCTTTAGGGATCTCTGGCTTTGAAGTGAGAGGAAAATTCAGCCTTAGAACGTAACAGTACTTAGCGGTCAAAACTGTTCTCTGACACGTCCTGCACATACATTCACATTCTCTTGCTTTCTCTGAGAAACCTTTTTGTTCTTGGTTACAGACTAATTTCATTTTTTAAAAAATAGATTTGTTCACTTATGGATTAAGTGAACAAAGTGGAGACAAAATGCGCAAGATTAACAATTGCTTTAACACTAGAAGTGAGACTGAAACAGTAGGAACCTTGTATGAGTTATGTTTATTAGATTGACCTTAATATAAAAAGGGGACAGGGGAGAAAGACAAGGAAGGGCCTTTCAGCTCCTTATACTTGTATAAAATATGCCTGGTCAATTGACCTTTTAAGCATGTGGCAAGGTGAGCGTATTTTTGTTGGCTGTTAAAGGAGGTGGAGGCAGTGTATGGCAGAAAGGGATATTTTGTGTTTTGTAGGGTACACTCCTGAGACTGGCAGCTATAGAGGGGCCAGCTGCTCTTGATTTTTGTTCGTCTTCTTGGAAATACCTAGGGATTTTCATAAGAATCAGTTTTAACTTCCCTGTGAAATGCAAGGTTGGGATTTAAAGGCAGAATGAAATTGTTCACCTAAGTCCTTTAGGCCCTTAAAACACTTTAGTAACAAAAATATATTCGTTTTCTTCTAAAAATAGTACTTGTTTTTTTATTTGAAAGTAATAGAAAGGACACATTCAGCACACTCCTATATATCTTGTTTTATTTCAAATTTCCTAGTAAACAAATATTGCAAGGATGATATCAAGGACCATGCTTGTCTTTGGAGTCCTGTAATTGGCTCATGGATAGCTTTATTAATTCTTCCTATTTTGCTGAGATTTTCTAGCTTGTAGTAGCAACTAAATCTACTAAAATCCTCTAATATGCTGAAAGGGTTAAACTGTTAGCAAGTTCCTCAGGTGTACCTATTTCTACTGATGACTGGCTGTTCTCTTTTGACTAGTAGTGTGGGATAGGAGGTTCCTAGAAGTGTCTATCCCTTTTAGTAACATATCTTTGAGAGGAAGCAGTGTTAACAGTGTAATACTGCACAGGCACTACCAAGATGGCAGATGATCACATACGTTATCTCTCTTAATAAAGCTGTTTTGCAGCTGCAAAAATAAAAGTTTAAAGGGTAATAAAATGTTTTCTTGTCCAAGTTGGACTGTTTTTTATGATTAGAGTGTGACCCAGTTTTCCCTTGAGAGTCTCAATATATGTGTGGGCAAGGGTTCACTGAACACAGTAGTAATCTTTCTCATACTTGTGCTTAGGAGATGCCAGACAATTCTTCAGTTCATATTCCAGGAGTAGGTAAAGAGAGTTGATTCATATCTCAGTCCTTGAAGACACAGACACCTTATATCATTATTTTTTTTTCTGCACTTCTTATCCATTCAATTCATCCTTATTGCATCTTTTTGATGTTTGTGAAGTAAGGGTTTAGGAGGGTGATGTTTGATGCAATGAACAAATCCAGTTTGTGGCATCTTAGATCAGCCTGCAGAGAATACTGTACTCTCAAATGTGATAAATGCTTTTCATGTGAGATTTGTTATTTATTTTATAGCTTTTTTTTTCTTGAATTATTAAGCAAGTTTTGGCCATGTTCCTGTAACCTTCTGTTTGTTGTGTGTTCTTTTAACTCATCTTTCGCTTGCAATGAAGGAAAAGTTGATCCAGGTTGTTGGCACTACTGGATTTTTTTTTTTTTCCTCCAAATCTGTTGTGGTCTAACACATTTTAAATATCGCACAAAGATTTAATGCTGTTAACTATAGTAAAAAGACTTCCAAAATTTGTTTCTGTAGATTTCATTTATCAACTGAGTTGTAAATGAACAGTAATCTGTTCCAGTATGTTTGCCTTAACTTGAAATTAAAATGTAATTTGTACAGAACTAAGTTGTGCGTGTGTGTGTTTTAATGAAAAAGGGCTGCTTATATTGAAAGATAAGCATGAAAGCTGAGTGTAAATGCCCTATCGTTTGTGACCCTTCATATTAGAAATTATATTTAAAAGCAAATCAAAGGCCTTTAAAAATATTTTAAACTGAGGTTTACTCTTTAACATTTATTGCTGCTAAGCATGGCTTATAAAAAGCTTTGTAGGCTGCTCATTGTCACTGTTAGGTACATTGCATAAATATTTAGCTGTAGATAAGACTGTTCCTTGAAATCCAACATATGTCTGGGTTACATTAGCAATATTTTAACTTTGCCTTTTTTAAAAACATAAATTGGCAACAGAGACACTTCTGAAAACTCAAATACAGAAAGAACACTTTAGTTCTTAAATACATCAGTTGTGGGCTTGAAGAGAGGCCTCAATCATGGCCTTGCTTACTTTTACAGCAGCTATTTCTTATCTACTGTTTTATTTGCACTGGGTTGTTTATTCTTGCAGGTTCTAACTAGTATCTTGTCTAAAACTTTTCTGGTTTGACTATGTGTTCATAAAATTGATGCTGGAGAATTTACAGATGTGTCAGTCGATGGAGGAAGGTAAACGGTTAGTGTAGCTCACGCACAAACCCAGAGGTGGGTGAGATGGTTGCCTTTTGTAGCCCTTTCACATTGTCACATCCCAGCCAGCTCCAGACTGGAGGCTCAGAGCAACTCCACAGGGGACAGTTATTGAAATCTCCTGCCCCTGGGTAAAGTTTCTACTTAACCTCATCAGTTAGCTGTTGACTGATGCATAAAAGCTTATGTTCCCTTGGAGTCTGATCTGCCTGTTCATGTGTGCAAGTGTGCTGGGGTGGCTGGGAATGAGCGATGTACTCCGCATGTGAATGCCTCCCGGAGACCGTGCCTCAACAGCAAGCTGGTGGAAAGGAGCTGGTATTTATTAGAATCCCCCATAAGATTCAGATCTTCATTTAGAGAAACCAATTACAAATTTTCAATTGTTTTGCATTCTAGAATCTTACTTAGGAGCTATTTTGCTACAGCTTTTTTTCTTGCATGTAAGTATATCTGAACTGAGGTTTTGTCATGAATTTTCAATCTGCTACTCTTTTCTGAAGTAAGACCAAGATGGTTTTTATAAAACAACAAAGATGCTGATGTGCAAGAGCAACCAGTTTAATATTCTTTGATTAAATTAAAAACTTTGGTTCTTGAAAATACAACAAAATAGTACAAAACCTGAAGAACAAGCATGTAAGCTAAAGCAATCTAGTAGCTATTTGAATGCCTCCTTGGTGAATATCTATTACCTATTTCCTGTAGAATTGAACGAAAGTTTCTCAAAGGTGTCACTAAATACACTGAGAGAAGAAATTTGTGTAAATATCACTCAGTTTTTCACTACATAGAAATACCATTTAAATTTTTTATACATCCAGCATGTCAATGAGAAGATGCTAATCATATTCATGTGATGTCAATTAGTGTTTTGCGGAGGAAATCTTGTGATACCCTGAGGTGTAAATTCCAAGAGTTACTCCAGTGGTAAATGGACCTTCAGGGTGAATACAGTTGGTGCAACAAAGTGCAATCACCAGTTGCAAATATTCCTGCTTTGTCTTTTGAGGGTTGATTGGAGGGTTGATCCACCCTCCTTCTCTTCCTCCCCCACATTGCTCATCCCTCACTTCCCCCTGCCACCCACCCAAAAAAGAAGCAGCAGGGAAGAAAGAGTATGTATGGAAGCAGGCCAACAGAAAGCTTTCATAATGCATTCAGAATCTGACTATTCATCTTTAGTTTCAGTTGAGAATAAAGAAAAGCTGTGAGATCATTCTAATAATTGATAAGCTCTATGGAAGTACTGCTGATAACCTTAATAGATCTGGATTTGGATCTGAGTCTACTTTAAAAATAAATGAAAACAACAAAAAAAGACAAATCCACTTTTCTTCATAAATATATTATGGCTGCTTATCCCCTAATATTCCTTGAGTTTGTAGCAGGAGACTTGGGGATACTGCTGTAAGGAGCAGGGAAAAGGAAGAAAATGATGGAAAGGAGGAAGATTTTCCTGAGGGAGTAAATTGTGTTTAGCCTAGAGAATCACTGATGCTGCTGGTCTGAAAAATGAGAGAGGAGAGAGACCCCACTCTGAAACAATATGAGGTCAGAACAAAAGAATAAAGGTCTATTGGGGTGTGGTGGATGGGCTCTCTTAGCACAATTCTGGTTATTCATTACCATACTCATGTCTTCTGTTGTTTTGACTCCTACTTAAATTCCAAAACTATAAAAACAATATTTATAGTTTTAACTAGATGCTCAGGATAATTCTGTGTTTTTAACACTCCATCTACTTTTCAGTTAAATGCCTCAATGCTATTAAAGTATATCTAGATATGCCATTCTGTATCTACTGTACAGTGTCTCTAGTCTTTTCAGTCTTAATCTCATGGAATTGTCCTTCTGCTTCTTAGCTCTCTTTTGATTACATGGAGTTGAATATAGTTAATACTTTTGAATACTATATATTACCTTTTTGTTAAGTTGGTCATTGTATAATGACTCACTGACAACCTTATTTATATGTCAAATTATACAAGGCTGTTGAGGAACAACCATGAAAAAATGGCAAAGGAACGCCTGTTTTTATGAGGTTAATTATCCTGTTTAGAAATAGTTGTAGGCTATTAAGCCTAAAGAGTGCTGCTTGCTCTCTATAGTACCAAGTCATATGGTTGTTTTATAACGAATTGAAATCAACAAGCCAAGGAAAGAATGGAAAAAAAAATATTTAAAATTCAAGAAGCTTTACTTATTTACTGTTTTCCTGTGATAAGTGTGTCAAGGGAAGAGCCCAGATGCGAAAATTCCCTAAGCCTGCTGGCACCTGAGATTGAAGACTTGATGCTCTGCGGGGTCAGATGATCAGCATTTCCACAGTTGTATTGGGAATGAGAAGGTGGGTGTATTTGGAGAAAGACCAGAGAAGCTCAGTGGTCAATTAATGCTATTCCTGTAACAACTTACACCTGTCCTTCACATCTGATGGAAAGGAGGTGGACTGTTGCTGTTGCGAAAGTGTTGTAGATTTACCCCCGTACCCATATGAAGCTACTGTAGTATCTTGAGTAAGTGTCTGTAAAAGTTAAATTGCTTCACAGTAATGTGTGTGCATATTATTGATGTATTGATGATTATTTAGTAGGGTGTTTCTTAATGAAAAAATGTCTAGAGTTGAAGGGAAAAATATCCTTCATATATTTTAGATTCTAGACTTGTGCTGGACATCTCTAGTTTGCACATTTCTCTTTATTCTGTAAGTCCATAGGTATGTTTTGACAGCTTCATTTTCCTTACCTTCAGCTTCCTATTTCTTTTCAACTGGTTCAAAATAGGAGCTTGTCCTGTTGGATGAGGAAAAGACCAATGCTGACTGTCAGGAATCTCAATCTTTTGTTTATTTCACCTGACATTATTAATTGATAGTCATCTTTCTGCATCTTTCTCCATATCTGCCTGCCTTTGTGAATTCTTTATTTTCTACCTGATGGCAAACAATATTTTCTTCTATTCTGATACGAATATATTCTCATGTTGCTGTTTTCTACATGCTATTGAGTCAGTAGCTGTTAACTTGTAGTTCGTAACTTGTAATTGCATTGAGCCAGAGTGGGTAGGTGACCACTGAAAAATAAAAAAGTGATACCAGTTCTCTGACCATTACTCTTATGTCTTGGTGAACGCTGTAATGTTACTGGGGAAATGGGAATGTGGATTTAAAAGTGTTCCATGTCTGCTTCTCAAGAGACGTATGAGCAGTGTGGAAATACAGACTTGCATCCTCTGTGGTACTAGTGGGGTATAATCCTGTGACTGCGTCTGTCAGCAGCAATTAGCCAGCTTTGGGTTGGCTATCTGAGGGAGTTCAACTGATAGGAGAATGGATCTTTGAACTGGCAGGCTAACTAGCATTGCAAGGTTGAATTATTAATTCAATAATCATAGAATCTCCCACTCCGCTTACTTATGTCTTCTGTTTCTTGCTCTGTGTTCCTCTTACCACCTTCTGGTTAGTTACCCATGTGAGAAATCATTTGAAGAACACTTACAGGTTGATATTTTTCCCAGTGTCGCAAAAAGCCAGATGTGCAGACTAGGTGTATGGCTGAGCTCAGGAGAGATCTTTGCTAGCAGAAGAGTGTTACCCCACACAGGTATAACTGAAGGGGTTAATGCGAACTATGAACAATACTGTTATTGAGTTACAAAACCCACATACAAATAACTTCTACAAAAGAAGTTATTTCCACACGGTTTGCAACTCCCTCCTGTAATTTTTAGTATCTTGCTTTTGTCACTTGTCACATTTCAAAAGGCACTTCTTAATATAAAGAAGAGTCTGAGAAATGTAAATTCAGGAATGTGACTTCATAATAATAGCAAAAAAATACAGTTTTTAAGAATTATTAAAGGTTATTTTTTGTTTCTCTTTTCTTTTCTTACAAAAATAAAGCTGGAAATCTTTGTAGAAGTAGGGTTTGAGTTTTCAGTGGCTGTTTTTTGAAGACAACATTTCAATCTGGAAATACAATGCTGCTGTTTGGGCATCTTGCACTCGTGAGCGATATCATCATTACCCAAGCAGCAGAAATTTTTGATTGGCAGCTTTTTGAGCGAAGGTAATGATGTTTTCTGCAAAAGAATAATGTTCCGCAATAGGAACAAGTCAGAAATCTGTTGACCAAAAAAAAAATTGTTATGGTCTTAGTTACATATTGAATCCAAGAAAGGGGATGTGAATTTTGAATAGTAGAAGGAGACCTTTTGAAGACTGAGGAAAGGCATAGCCAGTAAAATCTGAATCCATAGTGATGGGATGCCCATTAGGTAGGTGTCATAGAAGTGGCATAGGATTTAAGCTGTGAAGGATTTTTGTCTTTACTTAGTGGAATTTGACTTTTGATCCCTATCGAAGTGGACAAGTAGGAAAAAGTGCAAGGTTATCTTGTTGTTGCCTTGATTGTCATGTAGGTTTTAGATCTCCTGTGAATAACTTGTCTTTCAGGAGCCTTGTGCTGTGCATCATTAGTTCATTATTATCACAGAGACCCGAGTTTACATTGTGCTTTTCCAGCACTGTATCAGCAGAATACTGTCAGAGTCTATTCCTCTGGAGCTTGTGACGTTCATTATGCATGACTAAAATAACCTAAAGAAATTATTCTTACATTGTTGTCTTGTACTTAGATTAAAGAAAAACAAAGATTGGGAAGGACTTCTAAATCTACCTGTCCCTCCCCTGTGGTAACTCATGCTTGAATAAACTCGTAGATATAATTCTGTCATGAATTTCAATTATGAAACGTGTTCTCAATCTTTAAAGGTGTGGAATGAAGTTGGTTCTTAGCATTTCTGCATCTGGTTATGCTTGAAAATCTGCAGCAAGTAGTTTTGTTTTAAATCACACGGTTCTTTTTGGATTCTATATTGGGCAAAACATGTTTCTCTATCATTTTGATGTCTGAATCTTTTCTTCAAAATCTTTTTATGAGAGTGACTTTCCTTAGATCTCAGTAAACAGTGATAGAAGCTCTCTTTTTTTATTATTATTTTTTTTTCTCCCTTTAAGCAGTGGGATATTAGCATGGATAGTCATTTGTGCATTAGTGCAACCAAAGAAACATAACCCCTAATGGACTGGGGTAATGATGCTCAGCCCACAATGTCACACAGTCATTTTAAGATAGGTAATTTTATTTAATTACAGCATGGTACTTGCAAATTAAAGAGAATGCTGATTTTGTTGTGAACTGTAGCTATAAAACAATGGCATTTCCTTAATGAAAGCTAAAGAAAACCCTCTAATCATGAATGATGGAGTGTAATTTTCACTTTTGTGTTTTCCTGTACGGCACATCCTGTGTGTTTTTATGATACTTGAGGTGTTGATTTTTATATCCCTTAACTATAGAATTGCCCTGTATTGAATATACTAAATATTAAATTCCTTCTGCCCCTCTGCCATTACAGATTTCATGGATGAGGGAAAATATCAGGCCAGTTTGTACCATTCTTTATCAAAACTGCTTAGTAAATTCTTTGAGACAATGAAATCAGAGCACTATATTTTTACATTCATCATATATATTGTTTAGCTATACTTCATTATTGAGTCAAAGGAGAATTTCCTGTATAAAATGTAGTAGACGATCTATTATAAATATAAAAACATAATCAAAATCACCTTAGTGAAGGTCAACCTTATAGAAAAGAGAAATATACAGCAAGAAAGTGATTTAGAACCCTCCAAATGCAATGGATTGCTTCTGTCTAGTTCTGTAGTGATGAATTGCAGCATTTCTATTTCAGTCCTTTGAGGTTTATGAATTTTATATTGAGTTGGAATTTTTTGTGTTTTGGTGGAGGATTTTCTTTTTTTGAATTTGTTTTTAATTTTTAAATAGTTTGATTAAGTAAGGCTTCCTATCCATAGCACTTGGGAGGGAATTTTCTCTGTAAATGTGTTGAGGAGCTAGTTTTTTTTTTTTTTTTTTTTTTTTTTTTTAAAAAAGAACTAAGACTATAATTCAAAAATATATACTTATCTATTATGCTGTATATTTAATGATTATTAACCTCTTAGACTACATGCCTGCCTCAGTGCTGTTAAAGTTTATCAGGTTATTATTTTGCTGTGAATGTGAGTATGCTAAATTCCATATCGAATTTCTGAGATGGGGAAGATGCTTGCAAAACCAATCCAACTATATTTTATGAAAATCATATTTCTATAGGAAGTAATTCAATCCTTTTATTTTTTTCATAGCTCCCATAGGCACTAATCTACCATTTAAGCATTCATGTTGCAAATATATAGGTTATATTTAGCTGAGTTTTTATATGTAGGAGATGACACAGTGGAGCCTGGAAACAGTGTCTTTATTTTCTCTTGTACTTTACATTTTTTTCTTTCATATCCTTTACCATCCTTTAAATATCTTTTTAAAGTCAGGTTGAATAAAGTGGTTAAAAATGTGCAAATGTCTTCTGTATTTTCTCTCTAAAAATAAAAGCTTTGTCTTCTTTCATAGTAGTCATTTCTGAACATCCTAGGCTGTCATCCAGGAGATATCTGCTGAAAAATATCCAAATGATTAAGGTCTAGAAGAAGGACAGTATCAGAAGCAGTGAGGCCTAAGCTAATGTTGGCTGCTGTGAAAAATGTATGTCAAGAGCCAAAGAAGCCAGCAGCATTTGTATTCCTTAAGTATAGTAGTGTCAGAGCAAATAGCTGGCCTAAGTTCTTGAAAGGAGAAGGCTAGGTTCAAACTGCATTGAATTAATATATATATACACACACACACATATATATATATATATATATATATATATATATATGCAGGCCTAAGTTTCACTGAAAGTGAAAAGGAATTTTTCACTTGTCCAACTAGTACGCCTGGATGTGGGGGTTAAGCCTCAGAAGTTATGTGGAAGAATTTGAAAACACTTTCTTGGTTTTATTGATTACAATGCTATACATCTGCATTTTTGTAACTTTAGCAGTATTGTCCTTATTTGCATTCCATCACAAGAAATAAGCATTATGTGCTTGCTACATTTTATTGTGAGTGTTGATATACTAAAATCTGTATGAAATTGAGGAAAAAAAGGGAGAAAAAGGAATAGAACTAAGTAGTTTACATGGAGGTGCTGGTGCTTGAGGAAGGGACATGAAGCTGGTGAAGGGGCTGAAGCAGAGACCTTCTGAGGAGCGGCTGAGGGAACTGTGGCTGTTTAGTCTGGAGGAGACTCGAGGGAGACCCTATTGCTCTCTACAATTACCTGAAAGGAGGTTGTAGTGAAGTGCTGTTGATCTCCTCTCCAAAATAACTACTGATGAGACAAGAAGAAATGGCCTCTTGTGGTGCCTGAAGTGGTGCCAGGGGAAGTTCAGGTTAGACATTAGGAAGAATTTCTACATGGAAATAGTAGTCCAGCATTGGAACAGGCTGCCCAGGGAAGTGGCAGTCACCATCTCTGGTAGTGTTCAGGAAACATGTAGGTGAGACACTTAGGGACGTGGTTTAACAGGCATGGTGTTGCAGGGTTTACGGTTGGGCTGAATTAAAAGGTATTTTCCAACCATAACGATTCTGTGAGATAACTGTTAATGATGTAAATCTGGAAAATGAGAACTAACTCAGCTGATTTATAAATAGATGAAAAAGAATACTTTAGATTCCTCAGATGCATGTGACTTCTTTGGATAACGCTAATGACAACTATAAACCCTCAATTTCTAAGGGAAATAATATTTCCCTCTATCAGATGCTAATGTCAAGAGTATCCTGTCATGTTTTCCCACAGCTAATTGCAAACATTGATACAACTTTTCATGGCTGAAGATGTAATATCTTTTTCTTTCTAAATCATTAGCATTTGTAGCTGTTAACAACACTGTACATAAATCAATAAATTAATAATGCTAGGACATATGTAATTGTATTTTGGATTTAAAGCAGAAGATTCTTATTATATACTGCTGGATTTACATAGTGAAGCTCCTTAGAGTTTGTGGGTTGCGTAAGCTGAAGAAAGGCTTTAAGCATGATTTAGGAGGCTGATCCATGTGTATATGTAAGGGAGGCCACATATCCAGCCCGTCTGTCCAGCGCTGGCTATTGCAGTCCACCTTCTCTCTATTCACAGTTTCTGCAATTTGTGTATTTTTTGAGAGCTCTGCCAGGAGAGGTGCCTGAGATGGGTTATCCTAGTGTTGCTCTTAGCCCGAGCTGACATCTCACCAGGAATGCTGGATTTTTCTGCAGTGGGTATTAGGTATTGGGATCATCGTGAAGGAAAATTGTATTACTAGCTTTTTTGTTGATTTGGTATGATCAAAATGCAAATATTGAAATTGCATATGCTAGAGATATCTTTTCAAATTGGGAAAAACTGCAGTTTCAGTTGCACTTGGCTCTCGAGGTGGTTGTTGGATTCTAGAGTGACAATGCTTGGCAAAGGCCTTGTTCTTCAATTTTAGTCTTAGATACACAGTTTGTATAATTAGTTTTATCTTGATGAGGTGAATGGATTGTTAAAAAAAAAAAAAAGAGTATTTGGGGATAATGCTTTTGGAGCACTTGTGGTTTGTTTTGTTACAAATTTACAATTCTTACCTGTTGTGATTGAGGTAATTTAACAGTTTCAGGAATCGTACTGCCTCTTGGCAGTGTCAAATGTTATGCAAAGTATCAAGGTGACAATTGGGTGTGCAAGCCACCTGCTATCAGGACTGCTATCTGGTCTAAAAAAGTGAAGCACATAGTTTTGCCTTAATGCGTTGTCTCTTGGCCAAGATGCTGATTATTATGGCTGTTGGTCAACCTTTGCAATATAACACTGTTATTCCATGTAACGGAGCTAATTTTTTTCTGGAAGGCTACATATACTAAAATAACTTTTTGGTGACAAAATTAAGAACTCAATGCTTGTACAAAATGAGCAATGAGAAATAGCTTCCTTTATTTTTATTTTTTTTTCCTTCTTGTGTGTATAGCATGCTATGTGCAATATATGATAATATATCTCCATTGTTCTTGTCTTGCTAGGTATAAGCATGGTGCTTCTGAGGATCAAAAGTAAATGCAATTGCTTACTGCACAATCAAGGGAACTGTCATCTTTATTTCAGGTACTTAGAAGAAAAAGGTTCTATTCTGTGGTCTGCCACTAGATTTGCCAGTGTTGTCTTCATGTGTAGAGCAGTTGAACCAAGAACATTTCAATTACAGTTGCATAAGCAACGTTAATCCTGACATTTCTAATTGCTGAGGGTGGTGTTTTTTTTTTTTTCCTCCCCCAAACCTCTTACAGAATCCCTCCGTGTACATCTTTACGTGTATTATCTACATGGACTGATATGGGTAAAATTAATGTATGTAACTGTAAACAGTAATAATTCACTCTGATGACAGTTTTAGCAGGATATAATTCAAATTCTTTTTCCACCTCAAGCAATTCTTCAAAACTAAGGGCTAATGTTTTCTCTGAAAACAGTCTTCAATAACCATCACAAGATCTTAGAGAAAATCACATGGGATATTGCTGCAGGGCAGGAATGAAATTCAAACATGACACCAACGCATGACATGTAACAGAACTGCAAAGTAAATAAAAGAACCAAAACAAGCTCTCTGTCTTGGGAGTAATTATCAAATAATTTTTTGATAGCATGAGAAAGGTATGCGATCTCTTGTCATGTGGTGCAAATACGAAGCAAAATGTAGTCCCTAAAAGAGCTTGTGGGGTAAACAGTCATGGGATGAAACAGGAATTGAATTTGAGCTTTTGGCTGAGGAGTGTTTTGGCTAAAATATATAGTTCACAAAGATGCGGGAGAGCCAACATCACAGTTGACATGTAAGATGCATCCTCAGATTTCTTTGTGACAAGACTAGTAGGTGTGAAAAGGATGACTTTGATTTGTTTTGGTTAAATGAAGATGAATCCTTACCATTCTTTTCTTGCTTTAGTCCTATAGGCAGTGTTTCATTTCTGTTAGCATATAGTATAGTTCTATCACCAGTGTTGCCAGGATGTTGATGATCGTGCTGTGATGGTGGTGGTGCTTCTGGTACTTGCTCAGTTTTCAGAGTAAGAGGTGGGAGTAGCTGACAGGACCAAACTAATGCAAAATCTGGGTTATAGTGCTTGGCAGCCATTGGACAACATTTCACTAAACAATAGAATATCTGAGGATTATTTTGGTCTTTCAAATCTATCACTTGGAACTACTGAAATGCACAATTTGAGTCAATTATTATTTTTCATTGTGCTTATTTGAGAGTCTGTAGTATTTGTAGTTTTCTAGCAGAAAACAGTGATTTTTGTTTTTTTGGAAACTCATTATAATGCAGTTTAATTTTGATAAATTTGAACTCTTCCTTTAATTCTTCATGTCGCTAAGTTATATGACATATTCCAGAGCCAAACCATCTGGCTTTCATAACAGCCACAGAAAGATCAAGGACATCTCCAGCTGTTTTTATTGACCAAGAGCACATTGTGAGTCTTTAATGAGAAGAGTGGGGGTGGGCAGAAATGTAAAGTTTCTTAGCTTAAAGGGCTCATATTGATGGGCATTAGAAGTGAAGTCAACTTTCTACATTGTATTTCATAAACCTTTTATGAACACAAGAGTGAAAAACAAGGTAAAGGTTCACTGTATTTCTCACCGAATAAAAGAATTTTTTGAAAATTTGAGACAGATGTCTTTTGGAAAAACAAATCTTCACAAACTCCATATGATGTTCGTACTGCAGTCATTTTTGAATTGAAATGCCCCAGCTTTTAATGGGTCGACATGAAGGAGAAGCAAATATTCTATGTGGTAGTCAAGATACAAAGAGTAGCTGGCTAAGATTTTATTTTTTCATGTGTTTATGCTCTGTCTGTTACTGTAAATTTGGATAGAAAGTGTTCCTTGAATTTATGAAAGACAAAGTCTGTGAAGAAGTTCTAGCAGTTTGGGAAACTGTGCAGTCATTGACAGACTTCACATTTTAAATCATTGCCTTCCTATAATTTCAAGAGGATACATTAGTTTATTCTCAATGTATTCTCACTTTTGCTTTGGATATCATTTGCCAGAGAACATTTGGGATGTGGCTGGCTATTTCTTGACAATATTATGCCACTGTCTAGAAGCTTTTTATCTTCAGATTAGAAAATGGCTTTTAACGTCATCACAGCAAAAAAATGCTATAGGTGGAAGAATAGGAATAATAAGAATTTATCTTTGTGCCGTTTGCAGAAGGTGCCCAGGGCAGGCATCTCATGCAAGTCCTTTGTGTTTTGGGCAGCTTGTTCTTTTGAGTAAACAGCTAAAAGAATTTCATTATAAACTGGGGTTCAGTAGAAAGATGAGAAATACAAAACTTGAGTTACTTTGCTAATGGCTGAGCGAGTGTCCTTTGCTTTTGTACTTCTCTAAAATGTCTGCATGCCATATCTGCCCTGTAAGATCTTGGCGCAGTTGATAAATAGGTAGAGCTTTATGACCCTAACTGGGCCTAGAAGCCAGGGTGTCTCCTAATGTTAGTATCATCCAAGACTCCATTACAGCAGATATACTTTAAATGCTTTCAGTCCTGATCACATCGTTAACTATTATTGGCTTGATGCATTTGCTTCTGTTGTCTGCTTTGCTTCTGGTAGTTCGGAAGGATGATGGGATAAAATATAAATTACTAGAGTCCTATGAGAAGTTACAAATGCTTCAGTCTCTGAAATTGCAGCGGTTTTAAACAAGCGTAATAACAACTTCAGGCCTCCTGAATACAGTCACAACTATTAATTTAACAAAAAAGAGCATTTCTTCCAGATGAGGCTATGTGGGCAAACATGCATACACATGTCAGCAGTAAGCTAAGTAACTTTAATGACAGAGCTGCTGGGAAGCTCAAGAAATGCTTTCATTAGTAAGCACGTTTATAGACTTCCTTTGCTGGAGCACCCCAGTCAAAACCTGATCTAAGATTCTCAACTAGATTTGGCAGTAGTTCCCAACTCTAGAGTTGTGAGGAACCAGAATGCCCATCTTGTATAAAACTCCATCCTTCAATGTGCAACAGGAGTAAGACAATTTTATTTATTTTTTTTCCCTAGAAGTACTGTGCAGATGTTGGAAGGGGAAGTAGGCAATGTGGCAGAAAGCATTTTCACACTGGTGCTCCCATTACCACAGCAACAGAATATCAACAAATTGCATGAGTACAAGAGTTCATCCATTTTGCTATTAGTTAAATTCAGAGAACTTCTGCAGCATAACCATTTATTTTGCTCCACAGGCTAATAGAGAAATCCAAAAGATGAACATGCAGAACATGAAGAAAGCGTAATAGAAAAATATAGCAGATAGAAAAGAGTGGGCAGATTTACCACCCACCACCCAGAACTATGAGTCTGTCTGCCATCATCTGTGGTTAAGAGAGACAGATCTCTGCTTTGGCTTAATTACACATAATTTGGCTGACAGTTGAAATACGAACCTAAACAGTCAGTCAGCTAAAGATACACAAAATTAAGTATTTCACACAGTGTCCAACCCCTTCAATCTTTATTAATAACTTAATTACATTAATTAGAACATGGTTTAAAGCACTGTTGCTATAAGAGGGGGAAAAATGATAGGCTCTCAAGTAATGAGTTGCATAGCAATTTCTGTTAGAATTAAGACTATTAGCAAAATGCAAAGTAGCAGTGGTTTGTAAATACTGATTTGCAGTATGAATGGAAGTATAAACCATTTATAACATCCTGTTATTCTACCTTCTAATCCTTTTCTTTAACAAATTGCACCAGGCATCATTTCAGTGGTCAATCCAAATGTGCCAGGAGCATTATGAGAGGAGGTTAATCTCAGGTTGAACAGGTATTTTGGTCTGAATATTTTGGTATGTTTTGCACTATATTTTCATTGGTTTGGATCTGTTGTTGTTATATTGGATCTGTTGTTGTTATATTTGTTAGATTGTTGTATGTTCCATTCTGTTCAATTCCAGAGCACAATGCAACCTGCTCCCGTCAAAGTATTGAGAGATCTATTAAGATGACAACTCATATCTAAGGCAGCTCATTGAGGCTTCCTGTTTTGATTATTAATTCTTCCATTTTAATGATGCAAAAGCATCAGCAAGCTATGACTTACTAGACCAGAGCTCAAGAGGGAGTGACTGGCATGATCTGATGCAGGATACTGGTTTTATTTCTGCGTTGTATCTTCTCATGTTCAGGGAAATGGCATCTAGATATCCTCTTACTGGCCAAGTTTAGCTGGGATATTTAGTTGAGCATTTTTTTCGAATTAAAATTTTGAATTTGCTTCTTAAATTGGATTTCTAACTTTATAAGTGTCTTTAAAAGGTTGTTTCTTTAGGGCATTACATTTGGAAAGATAGCTGTTGTCCCTTTTAAGCAAGTCACTGACTTGGTTTTAAACTCTTGACTGCAAACGTACATTTGTCTAAGAATATTTCTGTGAAATGTTGTAAAATATTTAAAGATGTAGAATCACTGGAATTATTTCTATCGCCTTCAAAATAAGTTTTACCCTTCCTAAACTTTAGAGTAAAGTATTACTGAGGAAATACTACAATAGTTTGGTCTACAACTGACATGGACAATTTGAGATAACCTGCTCACTGTAACATTTTAAAATGTAGACATGCAACAAAATGGGAGAGCACTTAAAGTATTCATCTTTGGGCTTGCTTGAGTTCAGAGTTAAGTTAGTTGCATTTGCAGTTTGTCAAGGGTTTTGGTGCTTTTTCATTTCTGTGTTACTTCACTGAGCATGTCGGTGTGCCTGGGAAATATCATATAGTAAATCACTGCAGTAGCTGGCTGAAGTGCTTCACTGTCCTACTAACCATCTGGAGAAGCTGAGTAGCTATGTGGTGTACACTGTGGGTGCTACAGAATGGTGCTTTTCTTATTCTTGCAGTGATAGATTATGCAGGTGTCCGCTGTGATCACACTATTACCGTTCCTTCTTTTCCTACAGTCACCTGTCATCAGCTTTTATCATTCAGATCACTGAATTGATGCTTATTCTTTGAAGATTTGCCAGATATGAGATTTTTATATCTTTAATACTTCTGAACTTTTAAATGTGTGCTTAAAAAGCTGTCAACAATGATAGATGTCTGCATAGATGTCTCCTTTTTGTCACAATGGTGATTCTGCGGACCTTCAGGATTATAATGAAAATATTTTTTGTGGTAGAATTGTTAGATCAAAACATGCTGTTGGAGGCTGAATGTTCTGGGATGGAAGAAGTCAAAAGCTATTTGTATAGCAGTAATTCAATAGTGATAGTAAAGAAAAAAAAAAAAGGAATGTTTATTGTGTATTTAACTTAGATTCCATGTGTCTGTTCCTAGAGTTCGTGTCAAGTATTTATAAATTTATTTTGGAACTACAAAACTTAGAAGATGACTCATTTAAAAGAAAACAAAACCTCTGCTACTCTACAGTTTTACTTTTTGAAAAGGAAAACTAACCTTCATTCTTTACCTTAAATGTTTGTCTTTAGGAAATGCTGATGAATGTCTGAAGGTATTGCTGCCTGTTTGCTTTGTAATCTTGAACTAGACTAGCACAACAGCGTGCACCAGAAAGAGTGAATGTGGTCCTGAACAGCATAAAACTACTTTTGAAGCACTTCTGCTAAACCATGATTACCGCAAACTTTGATTTTTTGAGGAGTATTTTGTCAGTCTTCTATACTGCATGTATGAGATTACAACTGAGTGATGTTAAGTGTCCTGCTTAGTGAATGATCCTATAGTATATACTTTAGACAATATAAGACAATATAATACTATTCCTTTAATGATAGAGGTAACTCTCATTTAACTCACCTTATTATTTTTATTCCTGTAACATGAAAGGAGGAGGAAACTTCTAGGAAACTTTCATTTTCAGACTGCTTAGATTTAACTGAATATTACTTTAAATACTTTTTTTTTTTTTTTTTTTTTAAATAGGCTTAATGCCTATGTCAGAAAACACTCTAGTGTATCAAATTCCTAAAGGCAATTTTTGTGTAGTTCATTTGCAGAGTCCCTGTCTTTAATTCTTTTTATCAATGGATACAGGGTTACAGTTTCCTGAAGGGGTATTGCATGAGAACAATTTGTACTGAATTATTGAGACGCAGCATGTTTTTTTATGATGATTATGATGATTTTCATCTCTTTTTGTAAGTTTGTCTTGAAGATGCAATGATATAGGGAAATAAATATAGGCTGATAAATATAAAATATAGCTGTACACATCCATTTTTTATTAAATCATGTTAAGTTTTGTGTGGTTAAGTTCTATTTTGCTGCCCAAGCACCTAATTTTGAATTTGTAAGATGCTTCAGAATGTATTTAGCCCACTATTTTGTATTTTCATGGATTTGTGAGTGTAGATAAATTATGCCACAGAGTTACAGTCAATAGATAAATCTGCTTTATGTTTGACTGTTAAGGTATAACAGTAGGAAAATACTATATTGAGAATGGATCGTGAAAGTATTTGTTTTCTTGGCTTCTTCTTAACTTGCTCTTTCCCTGGAATCGTTGAGTGTTCTCTAACATGGATGAGTATCTGAGGTATCAAAGTCCATGGCTGGATCAGAGCAGTTTGTCCATCCCTGAAAAAGTACCTGTGTTTGAAGTAGATTCTGTTATTGTAATATTTTGGTGAATAAGATTTCACTGGGAACTGATCTGTGTGCAGTGAGGAGTAGGTCCTTTTGCACACTATTTGTAATGGAGTGGAAAATTACATTTCCCATTGCAAGAACAACCCCATTAGTGGGAAAGCAGATTCTCTTGCAGAGAGCTGGAAGGCACCTCAGGCAGTGTCAGGGTGACAGTCCAAATAATGGGAGTTTGGAATGAACTGGGAGATACTGAAATGAAAAGTGCTTCTCTTCATACATTGTGGTTCCTTCATAAACTTACTACTATGTAAGGAACAATTTGATTTAAAACAGCATGAAAGGAGAAGGAAAAAAAAGCACACATTCAAACAACTGGTTTTAAGTTGTTTTGAGGATGGAGCCTACTGCTGTGAAAAGGAAATGCTGTCATCTTGTTAGGCAATATCTAAACCAGTGTAGAGCTACTACATGTAGAAGGAAATGCTGAAGTGTTGTTTTGTTTTATTTTATTAAATGACATTACGTGTAATGTTAGCTCTATCTCAACCACATGTATAACTTTAGGAGTTGTATAAAAGATCTTCTCTGCAAGAATCTAAGGCATGTTGTAACTGTTCCTGATCTACACTTTCTAGCTCCTTTTCTTCTTGGTGTAAATGTGTTAATCTTACTGCACGAGCAAATGATGGAGGTTCTAAGAACTTCTGAGTAGTTACAAAAAAGAAATGGTTTCAGTGGTATCTTAAATTCTTTTTGAGTCTCTGATGATGGGGATCACTGAAGAGCACTGAAGTCTAGGATTCTCGGTGTCTTTGTAACTGCCTGTGAGGGCCAGGAGGAATCATTTTCACCACCTGGTTGGACCTTGTGCCTAGATACTTCAAATCCAGATGTTCTGGTAGTGGTATTGTCTCTCCTCTGTGTTGTCAGTCAAATCTGAGGTGGTTTAAAATCTGCCATTTCTCTGGTAGACTTGTACCCTAGCTGATTTAAAAAGTAAATTAATATAATTATACTACAGACTTTTTAAAGTGAAGTTGAATTACAGAGTACTTCAGTAGACTGCACTATAAGGGGTGTTGGGGTAGCAGTGTTACGAAGCAGTAGTTCTGTCCTGTGGTCTGAGAGTTGAGAGAGAATTGGAAGGTCTTCAGTTTCATTATGGTTTTCCAAACTTTTCAGTCACCTTTTGAGTTTATAATGATGAACTTCTCAAGGAACTGATTTTAAACAGTAAAATTATCAACATTACAGTGAAGTGTTTGCTATTGAACAAATCAATAAGCATGTGATCCACGGAGGTTTTTTCCTAGATCTTGGTCTCTTTAGACTGAAATACCTGTTTGGATTTTCTTATTCATTCCCCGTTTTGCAACAGAATTTCTCCCTTAGTAATTCTTACTCCTTTAGTAATTTCTGTGGGATTTTTTTCTTGTAACTGTAATTATGTGACCATTGTTCTGTGCTTAGAGCAAAGGCTTTTTCTTATTCTGCAGATAAGAAAATTAGATAATTAGAATATCAACAAATTTGTTTCTAAGGACATTGTTTTTAGTTATGCTGAAGACAAAAATTTGCAACTCAAGTGGCAACTTTTTACTTCATCTGAGAAGGTAGGTATCACACAAGAAGTGCACTGAATAAACAGAGGGAGAATTTGATGGGATATCAAATGTATGGGGGATGCTTAGATTTCTGGCCAGTTACAAGACCGACCTAATTTTTGCTGCATTCCTCATCTGTCCTATTTTTATGCCCCCTCTTTGTGTTAAGGCACCTCCTAAAAATCAGTTTAAAGTTCAAATAGGTTTCTTATTCTGACTAAGGTGAGAAAATTTAAGCACTGTCTGGAGTCGTTAGTGTCTGCAGTCAATTTGGGGTTTTTCCCCCCTCCCTTTTTTTTTTTCTCCTCCTCAGGACTGAGGTTTGTGCATGTTGGCTGCTATCCTAGAAGTCATGAGGAAACACGTAGTGTCAGGCTCATTTATGTGTTTCTGATCGCGGCCTTCTTTTGAAAAGCACTTTGGGATGAAAATCCAAACGAATAGGTCCCAACACCAAGCCACGTGGAAGGCTGAGCGCAGCCTCCTTTGACCTTGGCAAGGCTCTGTGGCCATTGAGGCAAACAAGTGCCACATGGTCCCTGGGCCCACTGAGACCTCCATTGGGCCAGCAGTTTACATAAATGTTAGTCCTCTCTGAAAATTAATTCCTGTGCTATGAAGATCTGTACCGAAACCAGAGTTGCACGGTGCAAGTCCTGTGTACTGTAAGAATCTAGAGTAGAAGTGTAATTGAAATACCTAAGTAATCTTGCTAGCAATAAACATTCTTTTTCTTTCAAACATTTCTTCAAAAACTTAAACCTGAAAACTTTTAATTGAAATGATACATCCTGGTTTTATATTCTCCGATAAGAAGGTGAAAACTATGTGTGGGGAAATAAATAGATGTTTCTGGATGACACCATCTTGGCATTTCTGCACATTCTTTTCTAAATATATTCTTTATCTTAGCTGTCTTGCAATACTTTTAATATAATTAAAAGCACAGAATGAGTGCCAGACTTGTCAATTTGAACAACAAAGTGCTGAAATTTTCAGTGAAACTGAGAGATCCATCTCCCACACGTTGTAATGAATAGGTTCATAAAAGGAAAATAGTTTAATTACATTTTAGTTCATGGATTGTTAATAGGCTGGAGTATCTAAATTGAATAATGTGATTCTGGTAATAATTATGTGTAAATGAACTTGTTTAAATGATATTTTACAGCTTCTTTATAAAATTGCAGCTAGAGGCAATCCAGTGATAGACAGACAAAGGCCATGCAAAAATTATCATAAACTATTAGCTTGTTTGCAAAGGGTTTTATGTTAATCTTTTAGTACTTAAAGCACTCTGCAATTAACATATCACGGGGAGCTGCCTTGCAGCAAAGGCATGCAAATTAAAGTGCTCAGATAAAAAGCCATTCACATTAAAAAAAAAAAATCAAAGAAAGGGTGGCATAGCACTCAAAGGGTACTGGTTTTATATTTGAGATTAAGGAGGTGTAATGATTGTGTTATCTAACTAGGGTTATAATTAAAGCTTTTCTCCTGCAGACATGACAATAGATACAGCATTGATTTCGGTGTTTTAATTGTGAAAGTCATTTTATTTCAGGGCAGAAGATATGAATAGCCTAAATCAAAGGGCTAGAAGATTGCTTTGTTGATAGTACTTGTTCAACAGCTGCCTTGTTGCTTAATACACAAATGGGGAGAATGGTGAAAGAGATCCTGGGAGGTGCTCTGTATTGTAATTCTCCTGCTGGTTTCCCTTCCTTTTATGAAGAAGGCAAGGATCTGTGTGCTGATGGTAAACAAGCAGGCTTTTCATACCTCACTAATGTTTTTCCTCCCATAGTTTCCTCTGAACAAAAGAAGTCATAAAAACCTTGAACTAACTTTTACTACTGCTCTTTCCAAACTACAAAAGTTTATGTAATAAAACCATCATCTGCTCTCAGAGATATCACACTTTTAGTGGGGAACAAAAGTCTCCATGTGGCTGTAATTCCTGTTATCAGAAATGCCACTGTAACAAAAGGGATGTGCTGCAGGGAATTGGATGTTAGATTTTATTTACATTACAGTTGTGGCTGTGCCGTCTGCAGTGTTGGATGGGGAGGGAGGGACTCGATCTCTGTAGTGCCAGGGTAGCATGTGAATGATCAAAACGAGTGTGTCTGGCGAGATTCCCTGCTGCCGGGGCGAGTGCCAGCATGATGCAGGGCCGTGGAGCCGTCCGGGGGCTTGTGGTAGCGGTGAGGCCTGTGCTCCGAGCCTGTGAGGCCCACCAGCAGCGGGGCTCTTGGGGAGAGAAGCCAGTGGGGTCTGTCCTGCCACGGGGGGTTTGCACTTCTTGTTGTGTTTCTACCACAGGTTTACACTGATTGAACCTAGAGTGGGTGCAGTTGATGGATTTAAAGATGACTTATTTCAGTGTAGCTTGTTTCCTCTTTGGTATGGGAGTAGTTAACTCAATATGTAACTACGCACACAAAAGGAATTGTACCCCTTTCAATTTTACCAATATACCTGGAATGTCTACAGTCTTTCTGTTGTAGACATAGTGTGAACAGCAAATATGCTTATTTCTGTCTCATTAACCGAACCAAAAGAAAGGTTAAATTGGTAAAGAGCCTCACATAGAAAGAACTGCCACACATTCCCCTGGAGCATTTCCGTGATACTCAAATATACAGAAATGTCTGGCTTTTTTGCCAGTAGATCTGTACATTTCCTAATCTGTGTTAAAAGCAGGAGCCAGTATGTCATGAGAAAAGCCATTCTTGTGGCAATTATAAGCTGTAAGGGCTGGTGACACATTGTCTCTGGGACTACACTCCATTGTAGGTTGCTACTTATTGCTGCTAGAATATTGAGTTAAATTCATATTTCTCTCCTTCCCCCCCCGCCACCTCTAATCTTCAAAGCCCTCCATGGAACTGGCTCGAACTATCTAAGAAATTGCTTTTCTCTGACTGCAGTCACAGATTCCCTTGACAGCTACGTTTCACAGGAACTATGAAACTGTCAACCTTGAGGATGATTCTTGTGAGAGCAGCAGGCAGAGCCTCCTCAGCAGCTGGCTCAAGGCTGTGGAGCCTAGTTCTGGAGGAAAGTAGAGTGACCACAAATCTCACCACTTACAAAGGGTACATTGCTCCTTCAGCTGATGCTAGCCAGAGGAGAAGCAGTGGTTATTGAAGTAACAGGTGGAAGAGATTGCAGTCAGGAAAAGTCCTTGGGGGAAGAGAATAAATGACGAGAGTGTCTGACAACTTGCGTCACAGAGTGACTATAACCTTTCCTGAAATAAGACATGCCGAGGAGCATGGGTTTCCTATTTCAGAACTAAATTTCATGAAGAAGCTCTGAGATTTCTTTCCTGATTTTAGGCCAAGGGTTTCAGTAGATTTCATCTGTATGTGGTGTCATAGTTAGGATATGTATCCTGATGAATATGTAGAAATATGATGTGGTCCCTATTTCTGTTTTAGGTTTGGGAATTATTTTATCATTATTTTAAATCCGATCCTAACTGGAAGAATTACTGAATGGAAGTGGCATTTTTCTGTCTCATTGCTAGTGAAAAACACCCCCATACATTTAATAGCATAGCTGCTGCTTGTTTGAAATATTCTTAAAACTGTGGAGAAATGATAAAGATGTTGTGGGTATTTTGCAGTAGGCTGTGTAAGAATTTTCACTATGTCTTTTGGGGAAGTAGAGATTTTTGTAGCTGTTGAATAGGCTTTATTGAATCTTGTTGAGGTTTGCTCTTTTACAAGCTCCTTTATTAAAGACTTTTGCCCATCTAATTACAGAGTACTCTAAGGCAGAATGCGCTCTCACAGTATAGCTCTTAATACTGTGTGTGGGGGGGAAAAAAAAAGTCTGATGGAAGATAGAGATATATCTAGATAGGTTGCAGTGGATTTATCTGTTGCCCTGTGTGGCTGTTCTCAGTACTTACTTTTCAAATGAGGAAGATTACAAAATAATGTTCTCTGGGAAATCATGCCAGATAGGAGAAGTTTCCTAAATGCTTTTATGCTGCTTAAAGAAGTCATGTAACCTCTTCACACAGAATGAGATTATTTGTGAAAGGTGTTGCTCAATTCTGAGAGCACTTTTTTAAAGGTATTTTGAAAAGTGCTTCCCAGAGAAACAACTATGTCCAAAGTATTTGTCCATGCAGTGTTACCCGTATCAAGGTTCATTTTAACTAGCAAGATATTGGCAACGTTGCCAGAGGTCTCGGAACAGGGCTTTTTAGATTTTTTTTTTTCTCTACTTTAAAGAGACCATTTTCAATATAACTCGCACCGAGAAATGTGTGTGATCTCTTGCCCCTTTAGGAAAGGGGATTCCTGAAAGCCAAGTCTTTCCAGCCTTTAAGATCTGCACTGTTCTCTTGCTTGGGCATACCCAAAAGGTAGATGGTCAAGAAATATTTTGGATTTTCTGTGCCTCTCTTTAGGATTATGTACGTGGTCACTGATGCAAGCAGATGCACATTTTGAAAGCATTCCAAGAGTAATCTCTCCTCTTTTGTCTATTTAAGTAGTAAAGATCTAGTCAAGTATTACTTGCTGCACATAACTTCTGGCTTCGGATTTCTTGCAGTCTTCATGATCACTATATTTAAGCTGGAGTCAAAGGTCCCATCCCTCTCAGACATTATTTCTCATGCAAGGCATTTGTTCCTCTCTCACAGAAACAGCTGTCCTTTTTCCTTAGTTGTTCTTTCTCAGTTAAACCAGACCCTTCTGCTATGAAAGTTTGTTCCTCTGTTTTGCTCCTGAGCAAATTTCCTGTTTTTGTTAGCATCTTTATGCAGCTGCTCATACTGAATTCACTCCCAAATATTCAGGCTTGGTGTTTTCAAATACAGCATCGTTTCTCTTCATTTCTCTGAAGATGAATTCTTCTGTTCAAGACCCAGTTACTGCACTGGGACTGAAGTTATTTTGCTGAAGTTTCTTCCTAATAACTGATGGGAGGAACAAGTATTTTAGTGCTTTGGTGAAGGCCCATCTGTGCGTGTGCTTAATGCTTGCTTATTATTATCATGTCACCACCCTGTCTTCTGAAGCTCACATATTAATATATCAACTTTGTAACTATGCAATTAGTAATAACTCTTCTAAGTTATGGTAGGGGAAAAACTAATGGCTGAATAAAATGAGCACTGCCATCTTTAGTGGTTTTTAAAGATGTGAGATAAGACAGTGGAAGATTAGTATAATTCCAGTTCATTCAGTGTTGCAGAAAGAATATGAATTCCTCAGAGGTTATGAAATTCCTGCATCATTGAACATCTCAGTTTGTGGAGCAAATCATATGCCATATATCTCCTGGATCAGGGACAATGGAAGGTCATCATCCTTAAATGACTCTTATTTCACTGGGCAGTGCAGGGAAACCAGTACAGCTAAACACTCACACTAGGTCTCACCTTGTCTTCAGTAAGTTGCAGTGAAAAAAAAATGATATATCTTAAGTGTTCTGCTGATTTATTAAATTCATTTAAACTGTCTTCCTTTTTCTGCTTGGTATGTGCTTAAGGACCAGCTGTCTCCCAACTCTGGATCAGCTCATGGGCCTGGCTTCAAGTTGACGGCACTTCTGGAAAATATCAGATAAGCCTCTTTTCAGGAACTGACTCTACAGGTTACCCTTACTGAATATTTCCATTTTAGTGCTGAGTACTTTTAGTTCCCAATGCAGTAGATCATCCCATAGATCGAACCCCTCAGTAGAACTGAGCTGTTACTTAGTGGGGCTTGTGAGTTTGAGGGCTTACAGTACTAAGCCCTGAGTCAACAGGCCTTTGGTTTTCTGTCCAAGTCTTGCTTTACTTTTCTGAGCTTTACTGAGTGTCATCTTAAAAGTATGTTCTAAAAAATATTTTTGCTGAATGGCTTACTAACTACTGTGTAACCTACCAATACTACCAATGTATTTTACAAGGAGTTAGAATCATAGAAATCCAAAATTGCTCAGGATAGCAAAGGGACGTTTTGTATAATACTGACACAAGGATTTGTTATCTAGCAGTAGAAACACGTACTGACTTCATTGGAGGGGGTTGGAAAGCCCACCCAAAGAAATTATAAAAAAAACCCCTTATACACTATTACTTATAGGTTTTTTTATTAATTTTTAGTCCCTGTGAGTCTTTCATTAATCTCATCATTTTCTTTGATTAACAAGATATTCTTCCTCCTGTACATTCTGTGGTGTGCGATAGCCACAACTGTAGAAAAAATGCAATCAAGGCTGGTCATGGATTATATGATTTTTATGGCATTCTGCAATTTTCAGCCCTAGTTTCCTCCTTCAAGTATTTTATGTACAGTCATCATCTTCCCTTTTTTTTTTTTTTTTCCAATGTAAATCTTTCTAGATTGGTACTGCTTGGTACTTTGGCAAATGCTGGTCTTTATGGTACAAAGGATGGAAAGAATTGAAAAAAGCAGCTTTAAAATTTCTTCAACAAAGTCTAAAATTGAAAGCAAGAGAAATGACAAACATTAGGAGTGGCTGAAATAATGCTGCTTGGGGGAGGAATTAAGGGGTTGTGAACGGGTATTGCTTTGCAGATTGTTGTTCTGCAAATTGACGTAACATGCAGTCATGAAGTTGAAAGTGTCATGGCATAGTAGGCTCATCACAGACCTGCATGTAAAAGTAGGAATCATCACTACCTCTTTCCATCAGAGCAAAATTAAATATTCCTTGTGTATTATAGCCAAAGAATGTACTTATTCAGTACAAACCCTGGACTTTGGTAACTCAGTTGCCATCAGTCAAGCTTAGAGAGCTCCTTGAGAAGCTGGTCTTTCTTTCAAGATCTTGACTTCAGGGTGGAATAAGTCTGAAGTATGTTCATAGGTACTGATCTATGGGTGAAAATGGACATATATTTCATGTATTATGGACTGGGTAATAATCTGGTAAAATAATACTAATTTCTAAAAATGAAACTTGATTGCATGCAGAATCTGTATCATGTATGCTGGCATGAGGAGGCAGATTTTCTTGTGCTTCCTCCAAACTCTTCTCTTGTAGTCTGTGTTTGTTCCGTGCATATGCCTTTTTAATGAGTCATTTCTTTCTGAAATTTTCTTTTTCCTTTTCTTGCAGGCTAGGGGTTTCTCCATGAGAAAAGAAGTCACTGAAAATGTGGCTTTGGTGTTGAAAACAGAGGAAACGTAGCCCCAAGCTGGAGGGGTGGAGGCTGGGTGAATCTTTGTGCTAGCGCAGTCCTTGTCATTAGGTTGGAGGATGCAGGCCCATCTGTTGGCCATCAGTATTTGAGCCACAGTGATGTTTCTTATTTGGTTATTTCTGAGTCTTCAGCAGTATTACTTTTCAGCTTCTATAACCTAAAACAATCTGAGGTAGGAAGATGTAGTGTGCCTGCAATGTGAAGTGTTTGCCAGTGTGTGGTGGGGTGGCAAAAGGTTCCTGGTAGCTGAATGGGATCTGTGTCTTTTCTCAGACTTGGTTTGTCTGTGCTTGCTATGGCTGGACCAGCACGCAGAACCAAGAATTTGCTGTCTTCTAGATGGTTGTCTGTATCTTCCAAACGCAGCAGCTAGAAAAAAAATGGGAAAACTTGGCTTACAAAATCAGTGGGAACATTTTGGAGAAGTGTACATATGAAACGGGGGGCAACTATTAGGAAGTGGGGCAGAAGTTCTCTGGCTCAATTCAAGCCAGAATTGTCCTTGCAATGGTTTGATTTCCTGGAGATAGTTGGCAAATTCAGTTGTCATAATCACTCTAAAAGACAAACTCTAAAATTTGAAACACAATATTGGGCATGGTGATTAAACTCCTGCCTTTTGGGATAGGTAAGCAGAGCAAAATTTTTCCTGATCGCAGTTTATTCTTACACAGTCAGTTTAGAATCTTACACTCAGAAAGAAAAAAAAAATGAGGAGAAAAATGAACTCGGAAAAAATTGTGGCCTAGAATTGGGCTCAAAAATGAACCAAATGCCTCTAGAAATGGAAGAGCTTACTAACAGCTTTTAACAGGAAAACACAATGGTGCTGTTTCTGAATGTTAACTTGCCCTTGTATTTAGTCTGAGAGGAACAAAGCAGCCATTGGAAAAGACAGACAATATCCTCCCCTGCACTCAGCAGCACAAAGGAGCGGGGCACTGCTATGGTGGGAAACCTGCTCTGCTCCTGTAACACATCTCATTTAAACTGTGAAGAACAGAAATCTCTGAATACACAGAAATGCTCTTTTGAGTTAAATAGCAAAGCTGTGCTAAATCCTTCAGTATTCACATTTATAACAGCAATAGCCTCCAGAGTCAAGTGTTTATTTATCAGTTGTTAATTGAGTAGATGTTTACTCATGATTGCAAACAGATGATTAATTTATAGCAGAGTTTTATTACTATGATAGTGAAGAGATCATTAGAAAGAAGGATTATAATAGAGTTCTCTGCACTTGTAAGCCTAGTAATAAAGATTGACTAATATAATTAGATAAAGCTTTGTAACAAATACTGTTAAATAGAGTCTGGACTTTATTTAAATGCACTGGCCTGTTATCTGAAATGTATTAGCAGAGTGTGTGGGTTAAGTAGAACCCCTGCCTACACTGTTTACTGTCTCCTTCAGAGATTAAAATGGCTCTATACTAGGTGGTTAAATAGCAATATTATGCTATGTGCATGCATAGCTATTATTTCTATTGAGAATTCTTTAAAAATATATTGTAACCAAGGAGATGTATGATTTTTGCATCCAATTTTAACATGGAATGATTTTTGACTTTATTTCTGATGATACGTTGACCAAGCTTTATTCAGGGACCTGATATTAGGCTTCTGTATTTGATGATCTGTGTGCGTGTTTGTTTTTTTTTAATATAATTCTGCTTAATGAAAGTCAGAGTAAGACTTCTGAGAGAGTCCAATGACAATCCAATAGAACATTTTATTTTTTTCACAGCAGCATAAAAGACAAGAGACATAGGGATGAGATAGCTGGTAGGATATTAGAATTATCTACTTTTCCCATCCTTTCTGCTTTTGCAGGCAAAGTGGATCTAGTGTGAACAAGGTTAGATGAAAGCGTTATAATAGGATGGGAGGGACATAAAAACAGAACTCATAGCTGTTATGTAATCATCACTCAGCAGTGGACTTCCCAAATTGTTTGAAAACACAATGCCATCCCAATAAAATATGCTGAATATTGCCAAATGTTGAAATATAATATAACAGGCATTACAAAAGCGGCCATATTTACTTTAGAGTCTCAGTAAGTTGTACTGTAACTACTGTGGTTTTATGAAAACTGAATTTTGGGGGCTACTGAACTACTGAAAAACTTTTTCTTTATTGGTTGGTTCTGTAGGGGTAGAGCAGCTCAGCCCTTATCTCCCCTGGCCTGACATGGTTCAAGACTTAGCATCTTCCAGAGCTGCTTCAGCTGCAGCCCACCAGGCTGCGAACCCTCAGGCCATGCAAAAATGCTCTCATTCTGGCAGGTACAGAGTCTCGAATGAAACACTTGGGATCAGTACTTGCTCAGCACCTCTCAGGACCTATTCCCAAATGACCACAAAGCATTCCTGTGCTTAGCTGAGATGTGAAACACTTGTAATATTTATAATGGGAAATGAAATGTTCTTGCCCTGTGGTGAGAAAGGGCTCCTGTGCTGCTGTGCTGCTTTGCTAGCTCTGTGCCCTGTGCTCAGGTGCATGAGGTTCTTCACAGTTAGCAAGGCCGACAGGGCTAGATTCATACTGATACCCTTCTACAAAAAATTACTGAAATATCTTAGCTCTGTTTCTTTTGAGTGGAATTTCATCTTTGGAAGTAGAAATTTGAGATATAGCAATTTATTTGATTCCTCAGAAGACATTTGAAAGAAATCTATTAAAATACTGAGGTTTGAAAAGCAACAAACTGGACAAATGCCCAAGTTTTGGGTCCCTTGCCCGAAAGGCTGTCACGATCAGATGAGTAGGTGGGAATGTGAAAAGCTTAAATACTGTTCATATCAATTACTCAGGAAGGATTAAGAATGGCTCAAAATAGGCTCGAAGAGACTCTAGATGTGTTCATGCAGAGTTTCCACAGAAAGTTTCTGCTAGTTTGAGCCTAGCACAACAAGTGAAGAGAACCTTTTGATCATGCCTACTTGATGAGACGTGGGATGGAACATTCTTTTAATCATAAGCAATTAATAAATCATTCTCCAGATACAATTTGTCTCTCCCAGAAAGTCTTTTTTTTTTTTTTTTTTTGAAATTCTGTAGAGGAAAATAGTATTTTCGTAATGCTTTGTGTAAATCGGTTGGCAACTTTTAACACTATCGGCTTTCACCAGAGCTCTGTCCAAGGGCTGTCAATTTGACTATGCTGAAAAGTAAGTTGTCATTCTCAAACACACTCTTGTCACCTGCTTTCCTTCTAGAATATTGCAAATGGAGGTTGGGGGGGGGGAAATAAAGATGAGAAATTATGAATTGAGCTCACGAGGATGGAGCGAAAGCAGAGTAATGTAGAAAAATAAGGATTAAGAAGCTTTAATGTTGGAAATGCACTTGTGGGAGGTTGGTTTGGTAGAGGATTTGTCTCTTTTTTTTTGGTAATAAAATTTGCTTCATATTTTGTCAAAAAATGTGCAGTCTGACGCCCTGCACAAAGGGTGACTTCTGTGTGGGTCTCAAGGAATCAAAGTAGCCTTTTGTAGACAATTCACAGAAAGATGGTGTTACAGAGGAAAGAACGGGAGTTTCAAATGGAGTCTGTGTGGAAACAGCTTAAGGCGACTTCTAAAAAACAGATGGAATTATACAAGCCCAGAAAAATTGTATTAAATACTGTTCCATATGAATTTATGCAGGGTCTGGTTTGTAAATATATAGTGTTATGGAATACCCTTCATAGAGATTTTAATTTCATTTTAGGGTTTTTTTTTTGTTTTGTTTTTGTCTTCCTTTTAAGTACCTGCTACTAGGCATGTTTATAATTGGGATCTGAGTTCCAGGTGGATGAATAATCTGGCCATTACATTATTTTTACTCTTCTCAATCTTGTCTAAGGTATGAATGAAAAGATTCCTGAGTTTTTTGCTGTAAGTAGTATAGAAGTGAACCTGTAAAGGATAAATCATTGTTGTTAATGCTGTATTCAACTTGCTGCAATTCCTTTGGATTTAGCTCCTTTACTGTTAGACTGTATCCCCTGGAGACATCAAAAAAGGGAAGAAGAAAAAAAAAAAAAAAAGCGTAGGTATTCTTTGCAGATGCTTATGAAAACTGGCACATAGCTGGTGTTTGAAAAGTCATGATGATAATCAAATCTTTGAATAGATTTGGCAATGATATACTTACATAGGTAAGTCCATGCAATCCCAAAAGACATCAAATGGGTTCTTAAATCCTCTGAAATATGGACCATTTTATTCAGTTGCAGAACATTAAGCATATAAGAATTAGATAATTTTAGCTGATGTATATAGAGCAACTGCAAGTTGACTTGTTTTGTTTTCATCTAATCTTCTTCGAGGTTTCAAGCCAGCCTTTCACTGAAGAATATACAGTATTTTAGTTGTTTGATAGGTCTTGCAACAAGACAAGTAGAAAAGGCGGCATAGTACAGCTGGTGTTTTTAAAGTAAGTAGTTGTTTGACAGCCATAAAGATATAATTGTAATTCATTGAGCAAAGCTCCACGAGGAAGCAGAAGTCCTTGCTGGAACTACTCCACGGTTTCCCAGCTGTTATCTGTTTTCTTCACACGAGGAGGGCTTGAATCGCATCTTAAGCCTTCAAGAATGTATGGTGCACTAGATACAGTGTGTGTTTAATTCTGGCCTGGAAAATGAAGCCAATGTAAACTCCAGTTATTGCTGGGCCTTTTCATTTCCCTGACATCAGACATGAAAGGTCATGACTGCTTATGTCCTATTTAAAACATCAGTAAAGATTCAGAAAACTAAAAGATGGCAATGTCTCGATTAAATACTTCCAAAGAAATACTCTTGAGTGTAACCTGTAGCTCTGTGTATGCTAATATGCCATTTCTTAACAGTGGTAAGCATTGGAAAACACATGGAAGAAAATGGACATAATCTGCGGTATTTAAAGACATTTGGGCATCAGGGGTACTGTCTCTGTTCCTCACGTAGAGTTGTGCATTTTCAAACAGGCTGACTTAATGAGCCTCTGCAACCCAGGTGGGACTAGGGGTTGTGCTTTATTTTTGTAGGATGGAAATATGCATGAAAAGGTGGAGGGAAGTCACAGAAATCCCCAAACTCGCTCTGGAGCTGTGACCCAGCATGCTCTGTCAGACCAGTTCAGCCTGCTCTGCTTTTTACAACTCAGTAAAATTAGTTTGGGATCGTTCAGTCTCCAGCAGAACTGTGGACCAAAGGATTACTTGAGCTGATGTTTGTTCTTTCTAGTACTTTCTGTTTATATTGAGCAAAGGAGGTTGTCATTTGCATTACAGTCTCGAAGAGTGTGTGGGATTGAAGCAAGATGGGCTTAAATGAGCAGAAAGCCTAGCATTTGCAAGAGCAAAATTATTTTCCCTCGCTTAAAATAAAAAGCAGCAGAAAGTGGGACCCAGCAGAAGTTCTAATTGATTTAGGAGGAAAAAAAAATAATAATTAAAAGCATACACATGTTGTAAAAAAAAAAAAAAAAACTAAAGCTTTTATCTGGAAAATAATAGCAAAATGTGTCTTAGCAGTTACTGACCGTTGGTACTGAACAGTCTCATCTCTTATCTTGAACTTACAATATTATACTCTTAAAAAATAGCTAACGTGACATAATTTCTGAAGAAACCTTACTTGATAATTTTTCTTAAATTATATCACTACAAAATATAAGTTTTTAAAGTCTTATTTTTTTACATTTATTTAAATATTTATGTGAGATTAAAAATATCATTGAAATGATGTTTTTCACAGAATGTTAACCAAGTACATTCAAATAGCAACCTTTTCAAATTTACCCAAAACCACATGTCCCAACTGCCAGCTCAGCTACTGTGTCTTAGAGAAGTGCGTTATTGACATGGATTTTATTAAAGGCATGTAATATCTAGAGTAATCGCTGCTGTTAACTATCTGTCCAAAATGTCATGATAATCTGACTCTGCTGAAATTTTTTCATTTGTACTGAGAGAAGCTTTTTCTTCTGTAGGGGGTCACATCTCAGATACCTCAAGGAGAGCTTTAATAAGCATTCTTGTACCTGACTATGCAACTGCTAGAGGGCACTAGGCTTTCCATTACTTCTGTTACTTTTCTTTCTGTTCATTTCTAATGATGGGCAAGAAAAAGTGAGGAGGACCAAGTTAGAAGAGTTAAGGACACTGCAGTAGCTGGAATTTGTCATGTTTTACAGGATACGGGTTAGTATTTTGTCACCTTAGACTGCTGAATTTGGAGACTTGTTTAATGTAGGAAACTGGACAGATCCTTTCCAGTATGGTTAGTGTGCCCAAGTCTGCTCTGTCAAAGGGATTGTTTGAGATTTTGGGATCTGTTTCAGCTGGAAATACATGAATGAGTTGTTTCTTTTTAAAATGCTGCATCCGATACGTGCATGTTGGTGTTTGACATAGTTTTACTTATATAAGAGAGAAAAGAAGTGCTGGAATTCTCTGTTGCTTGGTCTTTATCCCAAATACTAAGCTGAAGTAAATGCAAAGATATCCAAAAAAGGCTGAGTGGATTAGCTGTCCACCTTGTACTTATTTTGTGTGAAATTTGACCTTCATGCTTTTCAGCAGTTCTAGTCAAAGTGTGTGCAGTGCAGCAGAGGAAGCAAAAAGGCAGCAGCTTTGTGCTGAGCACAGTCACATTTGGTTTTAGAGCCTCATGCAGTGGGGAAGTTGCAGGGCTCTGCCCTGTGTGTGTAACGTGGGCTTTACTTGTTTTGCAGGTGCTTAGCTGGTGATGGATGATGCAGTCCCAGTGTTAGCTCTGTGTACTGACAGTCTGTCTCTCTGATATACTTTGAACTCTGGATGAATTTTTATATGGTTTTACACGAGTACTCATGAAAACAGGAGCAAGCTATTTCATTGCCAAATCTCAGGTGGCCAACCTGGTGCAACTGCTATAATTTTTGTAGGTGACTTGAGAAATAAAGTTATTATCCAGCAGTGGGGAGCAATGAATGTGTTAATGGCCTGACTGGCAGGGCTGTGCTTGAGGTATTCACAACAAACACCTTAGTCAGCAGTCACAGGTGGTGAAAAAATACCTTTAACTGTGAAAATATCACAGACCCTTGACTCAGTTTTTATAGTACTTTGTCAAATAACTTTGCCTGAGGCTTAGTCCTCAGCAGCTGCAAGAGGTTTGTTCAGAAAAGGATGAACTGGTGTAGAGGGGAGAAGGGAAGTTTATGGAATCTTTGAGCATTGTTTCCAAACTGTTATCTTCTGTGTAGAGTTGTTCTTGATCGATCGCTAGAGCCTGTGTCTCATTCCCAATGCCTGGCCTTTGCAGGGTCCTTGCTTTCACGGGCTATCTTAAGCAGAGGTGCTCATAGAATGTCCTTGTGGAGAAATAAGGAGCTAAACCCACTAAATTTTAGCAACTTCGATGGAAAATCAGTGAAGTACAAGACCTTGTTTCCTCAGACCATATTAAATCACAGGATACTTTATTGAGGGAATGGTTTATTATGGCCTGTATTTTACAGCTCCAAGAAAGAGTGAAATTTCCCAAAGAAAAGTAACCATATGACTAAATATTTGAGGATTTTGTAGCCCAGCGCAAGACTCAGTAACTCAGTAACATAGGTATGTGCCTGATGCTGGCACATACCTATGTGCTGGCTCATGCGCCAGGCCGCGGGCCGTGTCCAGAAGGACGTGGGGAAAGGCGTCATGGACATGTGCCTTCGAGCAAAGTAGCTGTCAGTGCGGGAGCCCTCTATATCATGGAGAATTTGTTGCAGTGTAGCAACAAGATCTGGCCACTAACTGTACAGATGCGCAGTTCGATGAGCCATGTAAATATAATTAGAGTTTCCTGCATCTCAGATGTAATAATCTTTTAAATTGCATCAACGCTGGGTTTAGTTAGGCTTTTAACTTAATCCAAAAAATGGATGGTTTTACTCAGGTCATGGATAGCTACAACTAGAAGACAATTCTGAAATAGATTTTCAAAATGCTGTTATGGACAAAATGACCAAAATCAGTGCTGCTTTAATTGTCCAGGATGAAGAAATGAAATGCAAGTTGTCTCTTCAAACAGATTCCATTCAAGGCATGATATTTGGTTTTGTTAATATTTAACCGAGTCTGCCACATGAAATTTTCAAATTTTAGAGGCATGTGAACAAAACCTGGCACTGTTAAATGTAAGATTTCTTGCGGTTTTAGGCAATGCAGTAAGCCATGTGACCCTGTGAAATAGCATTTGTGATTTTTAAGTTGACCTTGAAGGGAATGTTAGCACAATGTTTGTATATTGCACGCATTAACAGCGACAGAAATTTGGGGAGTTTAATACTGAGGATCCACAAAAATGAAAATCCTGATATCTCTTGTAACAAATTATAGTTTAGCGACGTGTGTTCAGATACTAGAAGCCTTTAGTCTACATCTTTGATTTCAGTGTGTTAGGGCCGTGGGACATGCTTGTCTGCTCGAAATGCTTTGAAGATACCCTGTAGGCTTTTTTCAGATCAAATCGCACCTCACAAAACACTTAATTGAGTCCAAGTTCCTCCTTTATTGGTCTTCAAAAGCATTAAGAACAGTCACCGAAAAAAAAGCTATCCTTTTAGGGCAGATCCAGTGTGAATTGGACCTCTGTGAAGCTGTTTAGAAAACACACTTCCTATTTAAGGTTATCTTCACTCACTTCTTTCAGTATCATGTGAACATTTAACAAAAAAGCTGACATTCCTATCATAGTGTTGTGTGTATTCTTCTCCTGTCCTATGCAGCTATTTCCCACATTTGTCAAGGCAAAGGTTGAAGGGGGTATGGACAAGGGAAATAGGTCGCCCATTCATTCCTATCTGTCAGGAGTTCACTTTGTCATGATAACATTCAAGGAGTATATTTATCTATGCTGCTACTGGAGGTTAAAGCAAGGGTAAAAAAAAAAAAAAGGAGAAGGGAAGAAATCATGTTTAAAAAGTTTACAAATTCTGCTGCAAAGACTGTAAACAGAGAGAGGCTTGCGCTGGAATGTGTAAAATACTGCGGCATTGATAGCGCTCGGGCGACTCGCGGCTACAAATCCGCTCGTATAAACAGAGCAACTCTTGCTGCAGATCGGGTCTGTTTTGGCTTAAAGTCTGAGGAACACATTGCTTTCAAAGTGAATTCTTAGGTGTCACTTCCCATAACTTATAGCAGAAGATTACAAAGCTACTGATATAACATATTAGTTTGATGGACAGAATTATACCCCCAACGCTTCCTGCTCTCCCCAATGACGCACACTAACTTAGTGTGCTGTGACAGCTGCCTTGATTTACCACCAGGCTGGGAGGCCAAGTGGGAGAGGGAACATTCACATGAACGCAGGGGCTGATACTGGCCCACAGCCTAGTTTATAAAGCTGCCCTGTAATTCACCACAAATGTGTCACCATTAAAAGGGAAAAAAGGATTGCAGATAATAAATACTCTTTAATTTATTAGCTAACAACAAAGAGATCAGAGCCAGTTGTGATGTGATTGTTTGACATAATATTGTCAAGGAAAAAAGCTAAGTTGACCAAAGATGTATATTACACATTCAAGCAGATGCATCAACTCTTGGCTTGTCACAAGCGGAGCTAAACAAAACGCCAAACAGAGGAGAGAACTGGCAAACAGCACAGTCATTTATCTCTGAAAGAGACATATTCAAGAGCAAGTGAAATAAGACATAGTTCTTTGGGCTTGGTCAAGGGCCAAGTTCTAACTATTATAAATTAAATGTTTTGTGTATCGTATTTGGCAACTGCAGCAGCTCTTACCATCTTGCTCATGGTAGGAGAGTTAGATTTTCCTGTCTCCTTTTTCCAGAATGATGGCTTTTGTTGTGGGGGGACACTATTAGAATGTATCTGTGCATACTATATGAAAAAAAGGCAGATAGGTTTTGCAAATACACATAAGAGCGATTAGGCTAGATACCCCACAAAATGTGAGATTTTTCAAAAAAGCCTTTTAAAAGTCATGAATCTGGAAAAGTCTCCCTGTCTGGAGTGTTGAGTGTACAGAATATAGTCATCAATAAAATTATTTCAGGTTCATATGCTTTTAATCAGAGTTTTGAACTTCATGTAGTTTATTTTGAGGAACCTTTGCTTTTTGTTTTATACCAGCATTATCCATGCCACCACAGTTAGCTTTGTGTCCGCGTTTCCATTATAAATTATGCCCGAGTGGTTTGGATGTCAGCTGTAAAATTTTTTGCTCTGGTTTGGTTCTGTGCGCCAGTTTTCAGAGCCTGCGGATTATGTGTGTATGCAAACACACACATAGAAAGAAAAAAGAATACTTTAAAATAGCTTTGTTAATAGTTTCCCAGAATGGGTGTAATGCTAGACAGTCTCAAATGTGCCTAATCCGTGTCACACACTACGTTCTGGTATTGGAGGCAAGTAAATAAAACACGCAGTTGTAGCTTCTGACTGTTCAGCGCAAAACAGCGGAGTCTCTCCAGATAGGTAGTAGTCTGAGCACACAGTAGGACCAAAATTTCAGGTAGGTCTAATATAGTCCACGTGGTGTGCAGTACACTTAAGATATGCTAAGGATGTAAATCTGTGACTAACAAATATGTTGGTTGAGCAAAAGCAGCATCTTCCATGGTATTAGAACACTGAACTAGTGGATGTGGAGGTGATTTGGGGTGCTTTTCTGTGCCTCTGTTGTGACAGGGAGGTAGTTTCCTCACCTCTCCACTTTTCGGAAGTATGGAAACTTAGATGTATTAATACTTGTTTGGTAATATCTAGCGAAAGTCACTGCAGCAAAAGTCTTTGCATCATTTATCCTTTCCAGTAAGAGCCCTGCTGAGTCTTCGTGCAGGTGTAAAAATTCTCCCATAGTTAAAAACCTACAAAAGTTTTTGCTTGAACATCAGCAACATCATCCTACGACGACTGAACTGCTAGGATTTTTTCTGGTTTCAGTAAGCTCACATTGTATTATAAGCTTTCGTAGATTGAATTTAGAATGACAGTTTAAATTCTATGTTCTTTAAGGGCTTGCCCCTTCTTTGTTTCCCTTTTGATAGCTAGGTCATACATAGCTCTTAGAAGCAGGGGCAGGAAGGGGTGACACATTGTGAGAAAGAGGCCCAAGATGTTCTGCCCTGTCTGAGAGGCTGAAAACTCTGTTTTTGGCCCCAGGGCGAGTGTGCTGCTTGACCCTGTGGCACTCAGGTACTCAGGGTCTACAGGAATGCAGCTTCTCAGATGTTTACCAGAGAACATGTGTTAATGTGGGGTAAGCTGCCTGCCCAAAGACATTTATAGGACATTTAATGAGATCAGCCCTCCAGAAAACACATATCACACATTTTACCAATCTCCTTGTGATAAGTGATTAAAGGAAACTTTTTCTGATGATTCTGTAAATGAAAAAGAGAGGGGAATAGGCTCTGCCAGATTTGGTAACTTAAATCAATCTCTTTTGATGAGCAGAGTAGGAGACTCCCACTGTGCATAAAATGGGACAGTGTGATTTGAAGAGTCCACTTAGAGCAGTGCAACTATCTCTGTGGCAATAGCCAGGTTAATTAAGGGCAGGCTGGGTGGATATATAGCAGGAACTACCATTTGTTACAAGTAATACCTGAAAATGCTTTGTGTTTATGCAAAGATGTAGGAAAACCCAACCTCTTCCTTACAGAGCCTGGGATCTTGTAGTCCGTCTTTCCGTTCCCAGCTCCAGGAACGTAGTTGCAGAGGAGGCCAAAGTTCCTGTTGTGCTTGTATGGCAGATTAATTTTGATTTTTGTGCCATTTTTAGTATTAACAGCACATTTTTTTTATCATGCTCATTCTGATAGTAAATAATTTCTTATAGCACTATCTCCTGGAGTCAAATTATTATTAGAATCTCAAGTGCTTTTAAAAACTTTCCATTTCTTATGTGTCCAGCTCTCTCCCCACCCAAAGTGAAAACACAGCCTAGTTGGTCCCCCAAAACTCACAAGTAGAGTACCAAAAGAGAAGGAATCTACATTTGATTAGTATTTAAGATCTCAGGCTAGAAATCATAGGACTGGGCTTCAAAATCATATATTCTGGCTTGCAGGGGTTGAGTTATGTTCTTTAAAGACTTGGAATTTGCAGTTTTATTTCCTTATGAAATGTAATTCTTCTATTCTTTAAATTCATGAAGGAGCAAAGCCTAGGAAATATGAAGGCAAAATAAAATATATTCTAGTCTGTTGTGTTTTAAAAAGAAACATTATAGTTTTAACTCCCACTGAAATATGACATTTGGAAATTCAGACACACTTCAAATGAATTCAACAGCACACCATGGTGTCTTCTAGGAATCATTCTTTATAATGTTAAAGACTAAATTGTACGCATACATGCCTATTAACAGTAACCACATTATATTTTAGCTCACTGTACTCTAAATATTGAGTAGCTTATGGAAAACTAATGCAGGAGCAGATGAAAAACCAATCACATTAATACTGCACAAATGCTTTAAAAAGAAGCAGGATATAAAAGCATATCAAAACAGATATGATGGGTACTAGAACACATGACAAAGTGGATGTAACAGATGAAGGAATGGATATAACATGCTGAGGCTTAATGTAACGTATAGCAAAATTGTTATAACTCAACCTGAAATAAAACGTAGTTAACAAGATATTGTAATGAATTGAAAAAAAGCAGATAAAGTTGATTAGAAAGTATACTAAACTGAATAAAATGTAATAATGAAATCTATTGAATCAAATAAAATGCAATAGATGGAAGCAGTTGGTTTTACTAACACTAAAAGACTGGATTTAAACCAGCCTGAGCTGAAGTAAGCACCGTGTGTCATGTGAAGCTCAGTGAAACTCTGTGTGTTGGTTTGGATGGGTCACATTACTAATTTGATCATTTTGGCTGCATGTTACCAGGGAAAGAGAGGGTTAAGTTGCTAGATGTAGGGCAAAGAAGATTCAGGTTTGATTCCTGACTATATCTCTTAGAATTTTAATGGGATATTATTAGACTATCTTCTCATGAATTCCTTTTATCAGTCTTTGTCACTCTTTTACTATGACTGTTGTCTGGGTATCAATATATTTCTTATTCTGTATTACCCTCTCCAAACTATGAAGTTATTAGGCTAATTAGAAAGTTATAAGCAGGGTCTAGCACTTCCTTTCAGAGAAATAAAGATGATTTTCTTCTGAGCCTGTATTATTGGAATCTCAGGCAGCCACTTGTTCTTGAAACTCTGCTCATTTGCCACAAAACAAACAAAAATGGTGTGTATATGTATTAATTTTTAATGATTAGTTAGAGAGATGAAAAAGGATTCAAGTGAAAGGTGACTTGATGGTTCTTTTAGCCTTCCTTAATTTCAGGAATTTTTTCCTTTTTACATCTAAAGAAGTCAATTTCTATTTTTTTTTCGGATTTTTATTGCACAAAATGGTTCCAAAGAGAATTTCTCCTGTGTATATTTCAAATTTATAATTTTGCGTATATAAACAATTGAGATGACCTTTGGAAATACTTATCAGATTAGATATAACCTTGCTTTGAGATCAGATGTGCAAGCCCCAGTATCTCATATGATCATCAGATCTATCTACAGAAATAGAAATTTTGCAAAAGCCTCTCTGGGTAGGGTATCTTGCTTGTATCTGATGCCTTTCCTGTCTGATCTTTTCATTCTTATGAAAACTTGATTCGTAAGTTGAGATGTAAAATGCAGGTTTAATCAGAGTCTTTCTCATCTATTTTAGGTAATACAATTTAACTTAAGGTTTGGGTTTTGCTTGCTCCTTGCTGTGAATGCATGTTTAGGGTATGTTAGGTTATGTACAGAGATTCACTAATCGTATTGTTTTTCTTTGGTTTGATTAAATCACAAGATTAGAGGACTTCCCTCAAAACTTCAAGCTTTGTCAAGGTGAATTTTTTAAACGTAGGCTGTCTTTCTTCTCATGTTTCTTTTTTTTACTCTTTTTTTTTTTTTTTTTTTTTTTTTTTTTTTTTTTTTTTTTTTTTTTTTAAACTGTCACGCTAAGAGTCTTAGAAATTGGAAGGCCAACGAGTTCCTAACTTTGTAATTTTATTGCTTAGGCTCAGACTGTAAATGAAAACTGTATTCCTACCAAGGTGAGCTTCAAAAGTTTACCCTGTTAAGTTCATTTTATAGAGATCTTTACTCAGTTTAAGAAAGAAAGAACAAGAGATTTTTTTGTGCCTACGTGGAAGGAAGTTGACTTTTATAGACATTTGGTCATGAAGTGTTAAAAAGAGAGCACTGGTTGTTCTCTTTGAAACACATCAAAGTGTGTATCGCAGACTGGCTGAGTTTCTCTTCCAGTAATGAAGTTTGGATGCTATGGGCTGTGCTATGTAAGCAGCAGAATGTAATGGGATTGGTAGAATGAAGCAATGGGTGCTGAAAGGCACCACTGGCTTTGGAGTAAGAACATGCAGAAAAGCTTTCCTATGTGTGTGCAATTAAGAATCACCTCGTTCGAGGAAAAAATGCATTATAATGAAAAATAGGTCTTTACTCCATCACAAGTAATAATTTATTTTTTCAGACACAAAACAAAAAGAAAATGGATCTTTTGCTTCAACCCAATAAGCACTCAATGGGGTGCTGTGGAGGGTAGTATGGTAGTCTCTTGTCATTTGTACAGAACTTCAGTAGTCACTGTAGCACAGAGAGGAAAACGCATAAATTCAGTTTGTATTTAGAATTTCTATCACCAGGGCTGCAAAGTCTTGCAAATGATTTTTTTTTCTATTGCAGAAAAGGAGAACTATCACCAGTTTTTACTGACTCTAGAACCATGCTTTTGCTCTGGAATGTGTTGCAATTTGTTCTTTCAGACAAAGTGGTTCTATTGATTAGCCCACAATTCTTGAATTTTCCATTGTATTTTTTTTTTCCTCTTAGCAAAGTAAGTTAATAAGCAATAAGGAGACACAAAATTACGAGATGTTGCCCTGTCTTTCTAGAAACATCATGAGATGTTTGAACGCTGTAGTGGCTAAATCCTTTACTAATGAAAGCGTTGAAGATAAACAGATGCTAGGAAAAAAAGGGTGGGTGCAAAAACTAGTGTTCTTTTTAATTTGCTACTGTGTGGAATCCTTCTATACCTACTATACCATCCAATGAAAAGCTTCTTACTGTGCTTTTATTTTGTTTTTGCACTAGAGAGTCTTCCTAGAAAGCCAGTATATGATGCGTTACTCAGGATAGGAACCTCCAGGTGAGGTTTACTATGAATTCTTGAAGCTCAATATTAGCTCCATAAGAAATTCAGGAATATCCTGTATGCAGTCATTTTTCCCTCCTTAACATTTAAGGAGATGAGCGCAGGCAGCAGTTGTACAAATGAAACAAATTTTGAGCTGGGAACTCCAGCTGTGCCTCTCTGCGCCTGGCTGCCCTTTAAGGATTTTCTGCATTGTATTATAATCTATTATTATTTTCTGTAAATCAGGTATTTAAAAGTGCTCATTTCATTATCCTGTGCCATTCTTCCCGAGTGGTACCGTTGGCAACGTGCCGATAGGAGAGGAGTTACCTTGCTCCTAACGTAACCTCCGTGCTGGCATCTCAGGGGCTCTTTGTTGACCATTGCAACCCACGAAGCCAGCATTAACCGACCGCGCGCTGCAGCAGTCACAACTCTCCATCAAGTGCAAAGACATTAAGCTTTCACAGCAGGAATCAGACACCCTTCAAAAAGTAAGGGAGTCTGTTGCAATTTTTAAACATTCAAACCATATTAATTCTAGTGACAGTTATCCCTTAAGTCACTTCAGGCAGTTGCACACTTCTCAACTTCCACAGCTTTCATGTGCAGCTCATGATTTTTTTTTTTTTTTCTCTGACTGAAACACTCCCCTGTCTCTGATAAACGTATTTATTCTAGGAATGTTTTGAAACAGAAAAATATTTAATAAGTTCACAGGTAATGGATTAAACAACCACTAGCTTCTTTAATGGCACTTTAACTATGACTCTTGTGATATTTTAATCCTTTTGGTTTTAATGGATTCACTGGCTGATATCAGGTAACTTCAATGACAGATCTTCCAGCATGTAGTTCCAGTTTAGGGGTTTTTGATACATAATTTACTAAATTCTTGAAAAACAAATAAATAAGTACATACACTGCAACTCTTTTGGGCTAGTTTGATCTCTTCCATGGCCCTTCCACGAACTCTTTTATTCAAAAGCTGTTAAGATATATATATATATATAGCAATTTAAGAAAGTGACTGAATTTGAAAGCCTGTGTCTTGATCTACTGTTCTTTTCTGGAGCAGTGGTGAGAGCAAGTGAAAATTTAGTGTGTTTAAAAAACAAAACTAGAACAAAAGGCATATGTATAAGTTTAACATTGTAATTGGTGTAAAGCTTTCTGCATTCCAGTCTTTTAGTGCTCTTATTTTACCTGGTCTTTTGTATATCTCAGAAAATTTAGCCATTATATTCAGTGCAATTCTTGAACTTATCTAGAGAGTGTAATCTTTGCTTGCTCTGCAAATTGTCATTTTTTTCTTTGCCATTTAATTCTTCTGAGTTAAATTATCAAGGTGTATTTAATCGCTTTCAATTTTTTAATAGTTTTCATTTTTGGTGCTGAGTCTGCATCAAGGATGTCACTTCATTGCAAACTATGGACACATTGACTGTGTCCCTCTACAACAACTGTAAGAGAGCCATAAATCAGGAAAAAAGTGCCATGCTGCTTAAAGCTGCTGAAATGAGCTTTTGAGCATTATGCTTACAAGAATGTCAACTTGTCACAGAGTAAATCAACAAAGTGTCCTTAAACCTCTGTTGCATCAGGAAAATCTCTGAGTTCATGGCTAAAAGCCTGGTTATTCATTTCACTGCCCCATTTTCTGCCATTGCAACAAGCATGTAATTAGTATTGTGTTTAGATACTGCATCGTGCATATTTCTATTTTACTAATCGTGCTTACTTCCTGCAGTATTACTGGCTAGATCAAAAAGCCTGGGCAGCGTTTCCATTTGCTAGGGAACAAGTTATTACTGAATTCCAAAGAGAGAGGAGAAAAGATACTGTTGAGGTGGTCCAGAGTGGGCTGAAGTAGTTAGGGGAATAGCTTAAACAGACCATAATTAATAGTGCTGGCTTAATTGAATTTCAAAATTTTCTTTTGAAATTTGTTTTCATTCTCCCTGACCAAATAGAGTGGATAATTCTTTTTTTTTTTCTCCGTTAGATAAATAGTGACTAATACTGACTAAACTATTGCAATATAGCAAAGTTGACACATCAAAGTAGAGAAGAATTAAAGTTCACATTCTCATGCTTTACAATATTTCAATTTCGGTTAAGCTTATATTAAATATCTGAATTTCATTTGTTTATTAATGATCAGTTTTAGGGATACGTTGGCATTCTTGTGATACATTTTATCCTAAATTATTAATCTTTATGCAATTCAATCTTTGAGCCTAATTTAATAGTAAGGTATATTCTGTTTAGCAATTTTTTTTTACTATGATATTTTTATTCAGTGGGATATAACCCTTCTACAATATTGTAAAGAATTTAATTATGAAACATGTTAGGAGGGGTCTTCAAGTGAAGGTAATTGAGGAACAAGATAGGGATGCGTAGATTCAGAGCTACATAATTATTTTAAGTATAAATTTCCATTTAAACTTAAATGTGGTGCTCTGAGTACTTCTATATAAGCATGTATTATTCTAGAAGAGGGAGAAAGAAATGACCTTGAACGCAGTGCTCTTCTGAGCAATGATTATAGAAAGTTGGTTTACCTTAAATCTGTTTAAAGCAGTTGCAAAATATACTTACAAGATGACTGCAAGTCAATCCTGACCGTATTTTCATGTTGTCTTTTAGCTTGTTTCCCTGTATTTGTGAATTGTCTTTGTTCAGGTGTATAAGGCTGTCACATAGGGTAATTACTAGCATGCATAACTGTGACAAAGTAAATCAAGTGTTAAGTAGGCCATATTAATTTGCATAATCCTTTTACAGATCCTTCTAGGTGCGCATTTCTTAATGACATATATAATACTAGGAGAAGATGCTCAAAAAAGTGTACTAATGAAAGTCTAGTATTTCAACTTGAAATTTGTTCACAGTTCATTTTCTTTGTTTTAATTATAGGTTGATCTGCAAATGTTTTATTAAGTAATATTTTAAAATCCGGAAGGTTTAAAAATGAAATAAAATTAAAAAATAATATAATATTATTAATTAGATCTTCCCACAGTACTATCCAAGATGATTTATTAGTCGTATCTTAAACACACAGATAATAAGTAAACACTGAAGCAATAGGCTTATATGGGAGCACTGCCTTTCCTCTCTCTATTAGGATTATTCTTTTATGTCTGTCCATAACTACAGAAGGTTCCTAGTGGCTCAGATCATGGAAATTAAATAAACAAGCAAACTCAACTATTGCTTAAGCTCTTTCCTCCCACAGTAATTTTGATTCTGTACTAGAATATTTTTCCTGGGGAAAAAAATTAATTGTAATTGTTTCCAAACAGTTATTCAAATAATTTGTGTGTGGTTGTTTCCTCAATATCTGCTGTGGTGAAAATGTAGAAATAAACATGAATTTATGTGCAAAATGACAGTTTCTTAAAATGTCTGCTTTGATTAGGCTATTGATTCAAATTCATAGATTAATCTACAAGCTTGTAGATTAATGTGGTATTTATATAGCAGCCCTGGCTTTCTAGTAGTTTTCAATTAACCATCTATGATGGTGGTTTTCAATCAGAACCTGAAGAAATCTTCAGTTTTCTATTTGCCTATTTTCTATTTTAATGGCTGTTATATATATACACTTTATCAATCCTAGTTATAAATTTTGAAATAGTGTTATACATGGCTAATTAGTTATTTAGAATTGCATTTTTAACAATCTGTCAAATGCAAAAAAAAAAAAAAAGTTCAGGCCATATTTTGTTCGTGCTAATTAGCAAGCAGTATAACTTGTGTGTGTCAGTAGTAAGATGTATCACCAACACTGAACTATCCAAGGAGGACACAGATGCTCAAGACTCGAATGCTAAAGACTGTGATGAATGTCCATAGAGTTTTACCTCTGCCCCAGTGTCCTCCTCTTGTGGCTGCTGTGGGACCTGTTACTCTGTCAAGCTTCTGGGAAAGCCTCCACATGCACATACCCCAGGCTGGTTCCTCAGAGGAAAGATACCAGAAGAACTTAAAAAGAAGTCGGTGCTGACCCATCTGTGCACAGCCCAGACACCGCGTTCTTGACTATTTTGTAGGAAACGTTCCTGCCGTCGAGGCGGTACCCGGTCTTGCCCCCTATGGAGATGCCCCCATGTCCATCCTCAGCCCTCGTCCTTCTTGCTGCTGCAGCAGAAAGGGGAAGGGGCCTGTGGCAAGGCGAAAATAACAAAAACAGCATGAGTGAGTGTTAGAGAAAGAAAATGAATGTATCTGATTAATAATGCACTGCAAATTACATAAGCTCTCTAAAGTATTGCTTTTGTATTAGTTTCAGTGGTGAGAGGAATTGTCATGTGGTAATTCCTACTTTTTCTTTTAGTTCACACAGTTTGTGTGTCACAGCCCTGTGTAGATCTGGTAATTTGAAAATATAATTTGGTTTTTTGATCTGCGTGATTTGTTTTTTTGGGATTTATTGAATATATCCAGTCAAATGGAGAAAGATTGGGTGCTGCTTCTTAATTAAGCAAATTTACACCTGAAATGAATTATTCTTATGTATAAAGAAGCAAGTGAAGCATTCTGAAAGATTGCTTATGCTCCTTTAAACAAGCTGTAATTTTACCAAACTGAATAATTAATCAAAACAAGATTGTTCTGCTCACAACATCTCCAGGAATGATGTTTTGTGTTATGTTACTTTACCTCCCAACAGTGTTGTCGAGTGGAAAGCAGTTGTGTGGTTACAGCAGAGAAATAACTATGTGGCTGTTTTTATCAGCTGATTCCTTTGAGCTTTGTAAAGACAGGCATTCTGACACGATTTCCAATTAATCACTGACAAATTTTATGTAATTAGAACATTTAATGATAGCTTAAGAGAACTCCAGTAACCTGATCTAGAAAGAGATTTATCCTGTTTCTGCCGGACTTTGACCTCTGTCCTTCTATTTTCAGTATCGTCACTAAGTGGCTGTTGTGTTGTGTATTATCTTATATTTTAATTTGGTGATTCCTGCATGGATGAGTTCGTGTGAGGAGAATGGTGAGGGAGCTTCTCAACTTTCTGGAGCAGACACTGTCTGTCTTCTCTCTGTGTGTAACAGTGACCTAGTGAGGACATGGAAATTTTACTGGGACTTGTAGGTGACCTCAGTAAACAGTGATGCCAATCAGGCGATCTCATCATCTAAGTGCTTTATTTATAAAAAAAAAAAAAAAAAAAAAAAAAAAAAAAAAAGGTTCAAAAGAGAGGATGAGGTGACTGTATGATTTTATCCATTTTATTCTGTAACTAACGTTACTTTAGTTTTAATTATACTATGATAATGCTGCCACAACCTAAAAAGAAGTTATAGTATCCAGAATGAATTCATTTCCAATTTACAAGGAGCCAAAACCCTATATAAAAATGAGGCCATGTTTCTTTTCATCATTTATATTTGTTGCCTACTAACAAACAAAATTTGTTATGCTTATTCAGCGAAATCATCTAGTTGTGATCAAGAATAAAAACATAAGCCAGAAAATTACCTCACATATTTAAGTGCATATCTTCATGTTGTCACATTAGTCAATATATTTTTTTTTTCCTAGTTGCTCTGGGGAATTGGAAAATAAATGAGGTGATTGCGTGTGTTTGATCTTAATATCCATGGGCCAATGTTTTGGCACTGGCGTTGGGTATGTAAAAATGTGTCTGTTGGTCTCTCTGGTTCGTGTATTGCAATATTTTTAGCAGCAAGTGGGTTTGTTTTAAACCCAAGAGGATTATCCTAGTTATTAGGGAAAACTGGTTACTAAAAGTGGAGAGGATGATTGCCTAAAGATGTATATTTTTTTCTTACCTTAAGAGCTATGGGAAGGGATTGGATGTTGTTGTTTTTCTCATAGTTCTTTCTTGCAGTTTTCTATTTACTATGGGAAGAAAATGTCATTGGTAGGAAATGGGTTAATATAATTTGAAATTGGTATTGTGGTAGGTAAGTACAGTTAGGTTTGATGGTTCTCATGGCTATAACATGAGGGGAAAACACTGAAGAGTTTAATAGAATTTCAGCCAAATTATTAGTTTGGAAATATGGTTGTTAAGCCAAGCAACACACTCATTCTGGCAAGTAAAAGTATTCCCAACAGCCACACCTGATTATGTGATAGATCTAAAGTAAAGCTTTCCTTGAATTCTTTTGCAACCATTTCTAGAAAATTGAGAATATTCAGATAATATTCTTAATAGGTTTTGTAACTCATTTCAGAAATGCAGGTTCAGAAAAGTACTAAATAATCTGCTGTTTTTAAGCCTGTGCCAAAGTCTTACTTTCTTTAAAGGAATATCTGTCTGCTTTAGAAACAGAGGTGAGGAGTATTTAAGTGATTTACTATTCTTATACTATTTCCTCAATGGAAAATACTTGGAAATGTTTTCCTTTTTTTCCTACTAAATAATTGCTCCAAACACCATGAGACATCTACCCTTTTTTTGGGGGGGTGGGGTTGTTTTATTTCAGGGGTTATATTTAATTTTTTTTTTTAAATATGCCTTGCATTAGTCATTAGAGTTCACAATTCATGTTAGACTGGTTAACTTGCAGGAAAAGGTCTAAAATTAAACCATGCTGACTCTTCTTCAAAAGAAAATGAAAACAACAGCTTTTAAAATGAAAACAACTGTCCGTCTGATTTCCCACCCTCCACACATTGTCTTTGATCAGCACCATTAGACCTCCGGTTAAGGTTAAGAGTGTAGCTGTGTAAAGAGGTCTAACATTAAGAAAACACAAAGCAAAAAAAAAAAAATCATAGTTTGACTTCAGCTTGTAGTTCAACAGGAAGAGCAAGCTGTGCAGGGCTGCCTCTGGATCTGTGTAGGGTGAATGGAGCTGCTCCTTGTGGCTCGGCTCTCCAGGGGATGTGGAAATTGATTAATTCTGCCATAAAAGACATTGTGTCTTTGCTTGTGTTGTGCACTGTGATATCTTGTTCCCTGGGTATGATTAGACCTTAACTCCACCAAAACGTTAGGGTGAATCTTTCCATTTTACTGAATATTTACTGGAGTTGGACTGTTGTGCATTCTGCATACTTCCGCATTCAGGATGGGTTCTTAATCCATAGCTAACCCAGAAAATAGTGAACTTTTGATGCGAGTGTGTATCTTATGTGTATCTTATCTTTTACTTCTAGAATACAATCCTAACGGACTTTTTATTTTTGCATTTGATTTTTCCAATTAACCAAAGTGGTTAAACTGTTGTAGCCTGGTCTGTAGCATGCTCTGTATGTCACTGTGAGCCGGAGTCCTGAGTACTGCTTTAGCTTCTGAAGGCCCTGGAAAGAGTTCATCAACCTCCAGTGTCTCCAAATTGTTTTGATGTCCACCTTGAATAATCTACCTCTTTCACGTACTTTCTCCGATGATCTCTCAATCTGTCCCAGGTACAATTAGTATAATTTTTTGCATAATTAAGATTTTTTTTCCCCAGGATAGTGGGGCTTGCTTTTTGAACTGGCCAACCCTAACTTCAAGATACTCTACAAGATTCACTTATTTATACAATGATATTTGCAGATTAGTTACCATATTCGAGTATTCTTTCAGTGTTCTTTTTGCCTACATGGATTAGTATAATGAGAAATTTCTGCTTTTTCTGCATTGATTACACTATTAACTGCTCTCAAACATTTCTAGACTGTTATATATGAATAAAGATATAATGTATATGTCCGTATATTAATGAAGATAGGCTAACAGAAATGAATACAAATTAAATAATAATAATAAAAAAACCCACATCACCACCACTCTTGAACCATTTTCCCCATTCTGTTACTTGCGGTCACTGCCTATCTGTGATAAATTTGAACTATCTACTTGAAGCAAAAGACACTGTATGTTTTAATCAATACTTTAATTTTTATCTGTTGGAAAAGGCTATTTCATCTCATAGTTAGCTATGACTGGGATATATTTGCTTTTACTTCAGGAATGGATGTGCATCGAGGAAGGGGGAAGAGGGTGAAAGAAGGTTAAAATAAAAATTATGAAGTACTTACAAATGTGCATGTTCTCATGCAGACCAGTTTTATGTCTATAATAACCCAAAGTCAGGAGCTGTATTCATGCCTCTGTCAATCTGCCCACTTTGATTTGTATGGAGGACGTAGTTCTAAATTTTCTCTTCCACTGCACTGCTGGAAATGCATAAAGAGAAGACACTCAGGAAAGAATAACTTTTATTCATTGTTAGGGGATGAGAAAATGCCCAATTATCTGCACCCACTAATTATGACTACCTGGCATATTATTGTGCGTCTGTGATAAATATGTGTGTGAAGTGTGCATTTAGAAGCTTGGAAATAAGGTAATTTTAAAAGTAAGTTCAATCGACAGTGTTCCACTTGCTCTAATTCTTAGCTTTGATAATGAGCCATTTTTTTCCCCAAGAACAATTCCTTATCCTTTTAAAGTCTGTTCGCATTTAAATAGTGTTTTAGAGAAAAACTTGCATATTTTTCGGGAGAAAAATCTCATATTCTTAAATAGCCTTTGTAAGTGTATGAAGTTTATTTCTGTCCCCAGATGTCAGCAATCAAAATCTGCATAAATATATTTTGTGTAAATCTGTTGGCAGCTGCTCTCCAGTCAGGTTCCTCAAGATATTAGCCTGTCTTTGAGTTTATGACAAAGTTAAAAATTATTCATTAAACTGACCTGCAGTATATTCAGTAACTGTAAAATTGCCTTGCAGTTCTATTTGGTTTGTAGATGTGATCACGAGTAAATTTTTAACTTAATTAATTGGCCGTTTCTGTTGACAAGAAATTTATGTGGTAATAATTTGCTCGAAATAGATGCCGACTGTAGGAAATGAGATATCCATCATAGGCTTGTGTTCCACCAGCTGCACAGTGGCTATTATGAAAGTATTTCAGCCTGCGACGACCCCACTGTTTGTGCAGTCAGGATTATATATACCCACGATCCATTGCCTGCCTGAGAGGCGCTCATGGAGGTCTATGATAACAAAGACTTTGTGATTTATGGCTTGCTGTGAAAGCAGAGCTTGATGAGATTAAACAATTTCATAGCACAAGTGTTTCTTAAGACCTGATTTGTAGTTGCAAGCTGATGGTAAATCACATTTATATATCTGAAAGCATGCTCAGCAGAGGAGTGCAATTACAGTTTAAGACAGCTACTTTTTATTTAATTTTTATCCTGGTTTTGTCTCTTTTATATCCCCTTCGTCTGCAAACCATTCACCTTCACAAGTCCTTTCTTGGTTAGAAGGCCACAGACTGAAGTCACTGAGGTTCTTCTCGTCTTATGTGCTTCCTTATTTAAAAAGGAAGGAAAAAAAAAGATGCTCACTGTTTAAAAACAATGATTAAGATGCAGGAAAGGGGTAGAAAACATTTAAATACCTTGTAGTCTTTAATTTTATATCTAACAATTTTTAGGTTTCTTGTACATAGTATAAACAAGATTAATTCCAGTAATATCAACCTGCTTTGAGTTTGAATACGTACCGGCAATATCACCGACATCTTTGCTGTGCTTCATAGCAGCTCCTGCTAAACATTGCAGCAAAGCAGTTTGCATCATATTAAACCATGATTTGTGAGGGCTGAGTGCTTCAAAAACAAAATCACAAATGCTTATGATACGCTTGGCTTAGATGGATAGGTTTATTGCTCTTTTTGACTCAAGATCAGGTTGGAGTCCAATGTGAAATCCCCCAATAAAACTTAATGGTTTCAGCTGTTGTTACAAAGACACTTTCATGTTGGTGCAGACATTAAAAGGAGAGAAGTGGAATAAGCTACGGAGTTATCATTCCAGACTCTTTCCATTTGCTGTGGTGGTGGAAGGCCTTGTTTCTCAGTATGTCAGACCTCTCCTGTGGGGCTGCGAGCAGCTCCTCGGCTCCCGTCTGGTCTGTTCTCCTCAAACACTCTCATCACCTCCAGTCAACGTCCCTCTGCATTGAGGGAGCTGATGCAGAGAAGTTGTGTGTGTGTATGTGTTTGTTTTTTAATAATGCAGGTCCTGCAATGAAGTCGAAATCTTTTGCGTATGTGTCACATTCTCAGAAATAAATTTCAGTGCTGCAAATGAAAACAGTAATCCCATTACAGGATCAAATAGCAAGAAATGTCTAAGTTTCAGAAAGGTGGTATTGCTGACTTTTTTTCTTCTTTCTCCTATAAATAGTCAGTGCTAAAACTATATGAGAGTGGATGTTTAGATTTATAAATCTAAACCACCAAAAATACACTCAATAGACATATTTTTATATCGCTTTATCATGCCCTTTTCTCATCACAGGCAGTCTGCTTGTAGATAGCTATTGTAATGATAGAAGTTGAGATGTCTTTATCACAACGTCTAGGAGTGCTCATCTAAACATAAAGAAGGCGATGACTTAAAAAAGAACTGTTCATTACTTTGCATCTGTTTTCAAAAATTTTCAACTAAATTTCCAAGCTAAAAATTTTAGTCAGGCAGTAAATTACTCATGGAAACTGCACCAAGTGTTGGATAGATAGAGGTCAAAATGAAAGCCTCTATTCTATAAGAAATAAAGCATATGAATTGTGAAATAATAGAGTGGAAGACTGCTGATAGAATACTTACTTTTTCATGTGCTAATATATTTTCAAAGAATTTGGGGTTTTATCCAAAATTCTTTCAATTAAAAGATAATGCCTTGCATGGATTTTGGATAAACCACATAATGGTTTTTATCCAAAGTTTTAAACCACAATGTGAAATTATTATTTTCTAAAGTGTTATGGCATCCCAGTTAGATACGTACTTGTTTTATATACACACTGATAGAGATCCTGACAGAAATAAGGCAGGGTAGTTAGCAAAATAATATTTATAGTAAACTCTCCATTTAAGCTGTGGCTAAAAGCAGTTGCATAGGGAAAAAGATGGGCAAATTATCACTAATGCTATTTTTGAACCTGGTGCTACATACCAGATTCTGTCTTTTCCTCGTGGTCTATGGGTGAAAGGTGGGAAAAGGCTTTTCCCTTGCTTTTAAAAGATAAAGCTAGATATTACAAAGTGCCTTTTGCAAGTGGACTATCAAGCCCCTTGCCAGTTGCTCCCTCCCTGTCCCCCCAGGGTTCCTTTTTCCTGTGGAAGCCAATAGACCAGGATGTGCTGCTAGGGTCTGGGGAGCTACAGGAGTGATACTGGCCCAGCTGGAGCTCGAGAGAGACAGAGAAATGCTCCACTCCTAGGGTTTGCTGGACACCTCAAATTCCTCCAGCACATCAGACACCTCCACAACAGTGGAGACTCTCTGTTAACCTGGTCTGACTCCTCTGTTTTGGTTTTATTAATATGTCTGCCACATGGTGTGGCCAAGAGCTTAGGATGATTTGCTTGCACCTTTTTCTGGTGTTTGCTCTAATTCGTGTTTCTGAATTATTTGCTCGTGTAGCTTCTAAAGGGCTGCACTAAAGTGTTGCTGTTGGTCAGCAGTCTGAGGTCGCAATGTTGCAGATAAAGTGCTTCAAGCAGGCGCAATCTCACAGGTGACAAAATGCATTCTCCTCAAATTGTACTGTTGAGCACTTAAATACAGTTTGCAAAACAGTGTGTAGTAATACGGCTTCGGTATAACTCTCAGTTTTAAAATCTACTACATTGGGCAAATTTTATCACTTTCTTGTTCCTCCATTTCTTCAGCTGTAAGATAGGCCTAATAAAAACTTAATTTACCTGTGAAAAACTTCTTTTAACTCCATAGATAATTCTTTAATTTTACATTTAATGATAAGTTTTGCTTGAAATTATTTTACTTTTGAATGGTCTAAAGAAAAATAATGTGTTCAGGTGGTCTTTAGATTGCAAACGAAGTAAAACTTGTCCGCTCTGAAGTGAACAGCAGCCTCAACCCAGTGCACTGCAGCAGGGAAACCATTAAAATAACATGACAGAGCCTTGTAAGAAACAAGAACACAGGAACACCTGAAGCCCAGATGGGAAAAGCTGGTGTTTGGCAAAAGCTGTGAAGATTTCCGGTCTTTTGAAGTCACCCTCATTCCAGCATTCCTTGAGAACAATCTAATACATTTGACCAGGCGTGCTAGAATGGATCAGTTCCCGATCCTGATGACCAGAGGAAGCAATGCTGGTTTTTATTTAATTTTTTTTTTCAGGTGTATGCCTCTCTATGATGCAAATAAAAAGCCTTGTGCTGCATAGCTGAAAAAATAGGATGTTTTTATGCCCTCCCCACCCCACACCCCAGCAAAAAAAAAAAAAAAAAAAAAAGTGGCTTTGACTAGATTTCATATTTTTTAACTGATTGTTTGCGAGTACCTTTTTGGAAACAAAACAGGGATGTTTGCAGCATGCTGATGCCTTGGCTGTGGCTGATTTATTACTACAGAGTTGTTCGTGAATTATGACCCTCTGTGATAACCTTCAACATAATTCGTATGCAACTAATCTTTGAAGAGCATTAAAAAGATGATGAGTGGAATCTGCCCCTCTTGGAAACAGTGGCAAAGCTTGCAGCGTTTTGCTCCCGAACAAAAGAAGGGAAAGTGGGAATCTGGGTAAGAAAGTCATGCCTGGAAATAGATCAGAGGGATGAGGACAGCTCAGGCCAGGTGGTGGCAATGCAGGAAAGGCTCTTTTTGGTGGCGGTGAATCTCAACTGGCTTAATCCAGTCGTGAAACTCATCGTTTAGCACTGGATATTACTGTGCATTTTTACATGATGATGACTGTCTGATAGAAACTACTTATGGTAAACGTGAGATAATTTGTATTAGATTAGCCCTTTTCTGCTCTAGATTAAATCCAAACTAATCATGAATTAACAGCTTGCCCAGTGACAGCGATGAGGACACCGGTGAGGCTCCCTAGCTGAGTTAATATAGAAAGTGTGAGTGGGTGTCAAAGCCAAAATAAGTGCATCGAAATACATTTAAATGATAAAATCCAAATCTCAAATCTTCAAAAAAAAATCTGAATTTTCAAATCTCTGACAGAACAGATAAGGAGAAAGCAAGGACAGAAATTATCTTCATTTACATAGGCAACTTAATTTGTTTGTCAAAATTGGCAGCATGCTGGTAGAAAGAGGGAGAATGCTATGATTTGCAAAGCCTCTCCCTATCTTTTGCTATTAAAGGTGAAGCATGCCGTGTTGTTGTTCATTAAATATTTTCATTACTTGAAAGTGAAAGATAAGTTTTATTTTTTTCTTTCAATTTCCTTTAGTATTTCACACTCATCATTCAAGGCCTACTTAAAGCTTCCAATAGAAGGAAACAAGTTCTCATTTTCACTGATATAATAGAAAACGAACATTGTTCCTAGTAAACTTGAAGTTCCCTCTTGTCTAAGTATTGATGATACGTTTGCTGTGTCTGATTTTGTCGTCTTCTCCATAAGTTCTTAGAACAAATAACACAAGCACTTCATCTTTAATCTCAGATAATCAGAGTTGCAGACACCTGAGATATTGTCATGAGCAATGTAAATTTTATACACATATAGTCATAATAATTTAGACTGTCATCCTAATCTATTTATGATCATCTAATGACTGAAATGTTTTACCATTGTGTGGGATATTTTATAACTGAAGTTTTAATGGGTGAATCAGTAACACCTGGCTGTCTGGAATGCTTTTCTTTTCCTCCATTAGACATTTAAATACATCTCTAGAAGGCCCAAGGGGTGTGATGTGACATATAAGCTCTTAAAAGGAAGAAAATTAGTTCTTGATACTATAATGATCAGTGGGATGAACGTTTGCATACTTAGCATTAATGCTGTTAAATGTAAGAGTTTGATTAAGACTCTAAAAAAGGTTTTTTTTTTTTTTTTTTTTTTTTTAATGCCCTTTCTAGTTTCACTTTGTGAAATTACAAAAGGAGCTGATGTTTTTCTTCTGCCTCTGGAGGAATCTTGAATCTTTTAATAGTCTTTTCTGTCTTACTGCCATTGTCTATATTTTCTTCTCAAATAATCTGTAACACCAGCAGGCCGTCTTAGCTGGTAAGTATATTAGACATCTAAGTGCCAACAGCGCAGGCATGCAAATTCAGTGAGAAGCTGCTCCTAGTAGAATACCTAGTATTTCATCCACAAATCTAAAGTCATTGCTCGAGTGGCAATGTGCTTTCTATTAGTGCATGCAAACAATGTATTTGTAACTTTTTATTCCTTGCATTTTTTTCCTGATAAATTATTTTCATTTTCCATTTGCCCATGTTTTTACTTGTCATGTCCTGTTGTTTGTCTCAATTTTGAAATGTGTAAAACATAAGAATGATAAAATCGCAAAAACAGCAATTTCTTGTTATAGGCATCTATATGATGTTTTTCTTCATTAGGTGAACATGTGTGCACACGTGCATGCTGGTGCTGTCCTAAAATCCACTTCCCTTTAGGCCTTAATATATGAAAAAGAGTTAGGGATGTTTCAGAGTTCAGCTCAAGTGGACCAGTGAGACAAGTGTTTAGAGGCACATGCAGAGGTTGCACATTATTTAGTAGCAAATTTTATCTGTTGAAACTTGACACGGTTAAGGGAGGGGGGAAAAGTTACCTTCTATAAGTTGCTATGAGTTTTTTTTATGAATTCAAATTATTATCTCCAGTTTTCCTGGAAGAAGTGTGTGGAAATGGCCTCATATGTTACAAGTGGATGTTAGATGTACTGGGAGAGATGTATGTTTGTACCAACTTTACCTTTGAATTGATCTCAAGAGCAGAGGTTCTGCTCCCCTCAAATCAGAATAGAATGTGTTTATAAAATGATAAGCATGTAGTGAAAAAGAATGATAAACATTGCTTAAATATTTATAAATAATAAGGTCTTATGGCACAAATGCAGTCTTATTGTATGTTCTTGCTTCAGCCTGCCTTTGGCATGAATTTAGCTATTGCTTTTATGAACTAGTATTTAGTGGTTATGCCAACAATTTTTCTATTTACTGATACCCCTCAAATCATGAATTTCTAACAAGAACTTTTTTTTCCAAAAAAAAGTTGTACATAATTTTTCTCAGCCTTCTGGGGCATGTTGTTATTGTGGAGTGAGTCCTATTTAGTGGAGAATGAAAAGCAGTAGCATTTCTCTGAGATAATGTTAGCCACTAAGGTAAATAGAAAGTTGAGGGAGAAACCAATGATCTGAATAACAGAGAGAGCTGTCATTAAAAATTGAGAATAAAGAAATACTTTGAGGAAAAAGGAAAGGAAACTGTCTTTGTTGTAGTCCATGCTCTTATCTTTCCAGAGGATACTCTAAAATACACGTCTCAAATGATATTGAGAGATCTGTAATGTGTCAAGGTGTCATATCATGTTGGGTGTCAGATGCCTCAAGGAAGAAAAGAGCTTTGAAATGTGGGTGGATTTTCCTACTCATAGATATTTGGAAAGAGATCTGTTACTATCTGGACATTTTGTGAGACAGATGAATGGATGACAAAGAATAGCTAGTTTCTAGAGCTCATTTATATGCTTTATCAGTCTCATTCATATATGTTTTTAGTTTTTATCTATTATGTTCAGGTAAAACAATGACCGTATGTCCCTCCAGTATTATCTGAACCAACCTTTTGTGATGTACTTGAACTGCTTATATATATAAATCTATTGTGTCTTTGGAGACTTGGTTTAATCACGATAAGTAGATGTTTTCTATGGTATTTTCCTTTTTGCTGAATGGAGGAATTCCATGGCAAACTTTCCATTCTCTGTATTAAGACCCTTCCTCCACAAAATGGCCCTGTAATTACAGTTACTTGTAAGGAAAAAGTGTATGAATGGAATGATATGCTATATAAAACAAGGTAAATTTATCAGCTCTTATGAGTGTAATACATAAGCTGACCACTGTCATTGGTTTGCTTTTTTTCCTGTTGGCCATCTTGTTTTAACTGTCAATTTAGTTTAAGCTGTTGACATACTTCCATTATTTCTACTGCGTAGCCTTTTGTAGGCCTCCTTTTGGGCTCTCACTGGCCCAGAAAGCAAACCTGGAAATACATAGGAGTCCTCTTTTGAAACTCTGGGGGTCTGTACACTTTGACGTTGGAGCTGAGTAGTTCTGTTGCCAAATGTTAGGCAGTGGTAGGAATAGTGTGACCATGGTGATGCTTTTCTTTTATTCTTGGAGCGTGGATTTGACTTTCTAGGAATACGTTAATTTATGGCTACTTTATGATACTTTAGAAGTCCTGGCGTGCTAAAGACGACGGATAATTCTACTTTTTCTTCAGATTTTTTTCTTCTTGATGTCTGTCACCTTAAGTGTATTCATATATATACCACTTAATTTTAAGTGATGTGATTCTAATTTATTGTTTTATAATGATCAGTGAAGAAAGCCCTTCTGGAAAGCCTTCTTCTAAGCCCTTCTGGAAAGTAATGAGAACAACAGTTTTTCATATTTGTCTTAGATTTCTTTGGAAGCACTACTTCTGATCACTGCAAATAGGCAATGAGGTTTCATCTTCAGTTGAATGGTAAGAGAAACAGCATACTTCATATGGGTCTGAGAGTTCTGTACAATGTTCTGTGTATCTGGTGTATCTTTGCTTAGGCTTTCTCTCTCTCTCTTTTTTTTTTTTTTTTTTTAAATGGATTATAAGGCACTTTCCAGGGCTGATAATGCATACAGAAACAGTCCTGTCAGGTAAGCCTGAGATTTGGAAAAATAAAAAAGGAAAAATGAGCCAATGATTTCATGACAAGCTAGAGACAAAAAACAGATGTTCTCAGATATTAACATTTCTGCTAATCAACAAATGTTCTCTTTATAGAGAAACTGAAATGCTTGAAGTTCATTTTACACAGCAAACATGCCCACAAATACTGCATGTTTGCCTGCAAGCTCCCATAATTGCATGTTTGTTTACAAAATCAGCCTCCAAACACTTTTAAGAGGCTAATCTGGTCCCTTTTCATATCAAAGTCAACATGCAACATTTAATATTTGTAATAGTTTAATATGCAAATTACCATACAGATGTTGTTTTCTGGTCTTTTTATTCCTGAATTAGGCGTTGTTTCTGAGGCTCAGTTCAAATTGTAAACAAATCATTTTTGCATATGGATCAATGTAAATTTAATAAACTTTATTAAAAATTTATATTAGAACCAAGATGCTTTTTTCTGTATCATAGTATTTTCTCACTACATTAGAATGATAAATATAAATGTCAAGGCAATTCATTTGCCATTAATAGTTTAAATCTCAAAAAAAAATGTGGATAGCATCATAAACAGCTATCTAGTATTGCTTTTGGTTATTTAGTTATTTATATAGATGCATTAAAAGAAATAAATTTTAAAATGGCTTTCTGATCATGAAATGTGACTTGAATTTTTGTGTTGGAACCTTTTAAAGACAAGTATTTAGTTGCTTTTTAGATGGTATTTGTTGTATTCAAATTACATTTAAAAAGTTCACAATTTATCGAAAGTGAATAACAGAATGACTGAAAAAAAAAAGTGAAAATGAAGGTACTCTTGATGATTGCTATCAGGTGTTAGCTTTTGCCTTGAGCCCAGGAGAGTGTCTCAGGTGGTTTTGCCTTGCAGAAGGCCCTTCTGACACTCAGAATGGACACTCCTTCCCAGTACTTGGCTCTTGGCAAACCAGCTGCTCGTGGAGAATCTCTGCAGCTTTTGCAAGAGTGTTCCCTCCACCCAGGTGTCTCCACATAAATCCTGGAGGTTCCTGAGGGATGCCTGCAATGTTGCTTTTCCTGACTGACTTTCATCTGAATTTCCTTCTCCCCTGAAGGTATTACAAGTTTGACAGTTTTTTTTTGCACTTAGCTAGACTAGTGTCTCATTTGCCACACAATCTGGTCCTTCAGGACTGGCTGAGGCCTCCTAACATATTCCTATTAACTAGTATGCAAAATATCATTAAAGCCTCTGTTCTTGGCAGGTTCTTGATGTCTTCAGACAGATTCAAACGCACTCTGATGACAGATGTGGTAGCAAGTTGCCTGCGTACGCTTGTGTAAGACAGTTTCCCTTTTTCCCTCTATTTCCTGGGCTTGGTGTTTCAGAAAGATCATAAAATTAATGTGCAAAAATTACCAAGAAAGTGTTTGAACAGAGCAAATTTACACTGGTATTTTAGTATAGCGTTTGTTTTCAAGGGTTGAGCAGAGCATTAAAGGGTTCTTCCATCATAACTGCTGTGTAATGAAAAGCTGTTTAACTTCGGTAAAACTAATATGCTAAGGGCAAGTCGTGGACTGAGTGTTGGGGTTCTTGTCAAGAACCCTTTGGAGATGTTCAAAAGCCATCTGGACATGATCCTGGGCAAGATGCTCTAGGTGACTCTGCTTGCAGAGGGATTTGAACTAGATGATCTGCAGAGGGCCTTGCCAACATCAACCATTCTGTGATTCTGTGAAGTAGTCTTAGATTATTGAGGACAAAATTTTAAGAGAGTGATTGTATTTTACTTTAAAATTCTTACTACAGTGTTTAACTGAAATGTGCTGTCCCTACCTAATCTGATACAAATATCTCCTTGCTTGTCTTAATATTGTTTAAATTACCCTAAATACAAAGGTTACAGCGGATTTAGTTCTCTCATTTTGTGAGACGCAGATGATATATTTTCCAGAACTAGATTATTTGCTTGTGTTCTAAAAAGACAAGCCATGTGAGACAAAAGGACTGAAGAGAGGGACTGCCTTCCTATGAGTCAAGTTTAAACTTGTGAATGGCAGTTTTTGTGATCTTTATATGAATGGACAGTGATTGTCTGGTATACATTTTAAAAATAATGAAGTGAAATTGCCTGCTCATTTTGGGTTAGAAAGACAGTGTAAGTTACCAGTTGGCTCATGACAGGAGGTAGAGGTGTCTCCTTGTCGCTAGTGTGAGTTCATGAACTAAGGAATATATAAAGAAGAATAAAATTCTGCGTTTTAATGCCTTTACTTGGAGTGCAGAGTGGGTTTGCTTAGGAGTAATGTTGCTCTAAAAACTTTAAGACTGTATTTTTAGAATATTATGATAGGAGAATATGTAGGAGTGAATAATGCTTCACTACATGTTGTTCATATGTGAAGTAGAATTGTAAAGAAGACATGAAAATGTTGGAATTTCACTTATATTGCCTGCAAAGTAGATGAGATAATTGTTTCAGGTATATTTCCTTGCAACTTTAGGGGTCCTAAAAATTTTCTACCAGTGCCGATATGCTAAAATTGAGATGGGAGCAATCTGTAATGTGAGTATGAAGTCTTTAGCCCCGAAGTTGTTGCTAACTTTCCTGCCTGTTTTAAGACGACAAAATGAAATGTATCTATAAGAGTCGAAGGAGGGAATTTAGCTCACTTTTGGGTTATGCTTATGGATCTGATAGGAATATTAGCATATCTCCTCACAGTTATGAAAAAGGCACACCTGAGAGGGAAATTCACATGTTCTTCATTAATTTCCATGATGCTGGGAAAAATATTCAATTTGCCTTATATTGCGTCTTCTGAGTGCTTTCTTTTACTTCTTCATTTATGCTTTATACGATATGAATGTTGAATACATTTTTAGATTGGCTCAAGATATGTGTCTGGTATTTCCGTGATCATGTATTCTTTTGATTTTATCTCCGTCTAATAGAGTCTTTCTGAACTGTTTGGTTTATATTGCATTTGACAACATGACAGACTTGTGCTTATCCTATTTCTGCCATTTTTAGAATAATTCGGTAGTTTGTTCATGAGCGGAGAACTCATTAGAAATGGAGGGCAGGGCACTGTTAAGTTTAAGATTAATGGAACTGCTTATTGCAGGTTTACCTTTGTGTTACGTGAAGCAGAAAAACACTTTTTGGGGGGTTTGTTTTTGTTTTGAGACCTTTCATCCACATAGAATGGCGATTAGCCTTTGGCGAAAAGAGTACTTTCGGGCCTTTTCAGCATTCAGCAACTGTTTACTTATCCAGGTATAAATGGGCATAAACACAGTTAGAGCTTCCAGCTGCAAGGTCAGGCACCTTTTTAAAATTCAACCTCATGAGCTCCATTCGGCGGAGGCCTTGCTGGTATGAGCCATTAAGTGCGTGTCGTACGTAACCTCCCCTTGTCTTACACAGGGCAGCACACGAGCTGCTGGTACTGTACAACAGGCCCTCGGCTCATGCCAGGCGAGAGACAAAAGCCGTTTAACTTGTGATCAGTGATCATATGATCCATTTACAGGGTGCAGGCTCAGTCAAGTAGAACTGGTCAATCATTAAAAATTCACTACGGTATCCCTGTTGAGTAAAACATTGTGATAATAACTTTTCTCTAACCAGACAGTCCAACGCTGTTAGCAGCCTTGTTTGGCATGGCAAGCCTTTCAAATACTAGATTAATAAGTGTAAAATACATTGCAAAGCACAGGATATTAGCTAAACTCAAAGCAAAAAAAAATCTCTTAAATTAGACAGTCCAACGCTGTTAGCAGCCTTGTTCGGCATGGCAAGCTTTGCAAATACTAGATTAATAAGTGTAAATACATTGCAAAGCACAGGATATCAGCTAAACTCAAAGCAAAAAAAAAATCTCTTAAATTAAAGCTATTATATGAAAACTAAACGATTGGGATGTGAGCATCAGAAAATGGCAATAGTTGCTATGACTGTTTCATCGGACCTATTTCAAGAAAGCACTTTAATTCATATCAGCTCAGAATATTACTTAAGTATATGTGCTGTGTAAGTATGTAAAAATTAGAGCTATTATATGAAAACTAAACGATTGGGATGTGAGCATCAGAAAATGGCAATAGTTGCTATGACTGTTTCATCAGACCTGTTTCAAGAAAACACTTTAATTCATATCAGCTCAGAATATTACTTAAGTATGTAATTGCTGGCCTAAAGGAGATAAAGAGGTACCCAGCTCCGACAAAGTGATTTTTATGTGCCTTATTTCTACCATTTATAATGGAGTTTATTGTGATTTTCTTTCTTTTTCTTTTTAATTTTGGAATGAATTTCATCCAACATCTGGACTCAGCATTTTCCCTCATTTTTATTAGCTTGGTTAATTTTTCTATGAGTGTGGTTATTTCAGCAAGCAGCTGCTGTGCAAGAGTAAATTGCGCTTTTCAATCAGTTTTCTAATGATTTTGCTTTTTTGGGGAAATATATTTTGGAGCGTATTAACTAGTGATAGTTGGGCCGACCAGCTCAGAAGTGTATCCAGTGCTTCTCATTTTGCCAAACTGGAACACTAAAGCCTTCCAATAATATTCACTCCCTGTAAAACTGAAGGGGTTTGTGGAAAAAGAAAATAAAGCAAAAAATCTCTCTCTCTGTAAACAGAAATGAGAGGAAAAGTGATGGGAAAAGAGGTGGGCTAATAGTACAAGAAGTAGGGGGGGGAAAAAAAAGAGAGATTCAGCAATATGAGAAATTAGAAGAGTGTTTTTGTTGTGATAATTGTCTTTTATTTTAAAAAATGTAAGCTAGGAGCTGGAAAAGACTACCTCCTCCCCATTTCCAATTCATGTATTTGTGGCTGTTTATTTCAGAGAGAGAGTGTGGTCACAGTGAAGTATAACTTTGAAAATATGTTGAAATGCGTAACGTTTTTCTCATCTACTTAAAATTGAGGTTACATTGCTCATACATTAGATATTACATTTATAGTTACCATTGCTTAACTTATCATTTCTCTTCTCTCAGAATTCTATTCTGTCCATAGCTTAGGAAATGGATTATGAAAAGTATCCATGTTAGTATTTCTCTTGTACAGAAGACCTTTTAGCAGTTCTCTTTCAGGGTTGTGCTCTATAGAAAAAATAATATATATATTTTTAATATTTATAGAGCAGTTTGAAAAATAGAATGCTGAAGAAAGTAAGAAACAGAGGAAATATTCGTATCTAACAAACTTTAGACAGTAAACGAAAGAGGATGGGAAGTTGTTAACCAAGGCAGTCTCTTACCCAGCCCACCTAGAACATGCTGGGTTTTATTTTTTTTGTGTATTGGTCTACTTGCAGGTACCACTGAGTACAATTTTCTAAATCTCTATAAGTTGACCTGGGAATAATTTGCTAAATGATGCAAGTGCTTAGAAATCACGCTAGTGGGAATAAACCTAGTTCCTTTGATAATTCAATAGGAAATTAATGAAGTGATTAACCTAAAGGTGTCTGTCTGAGAGTGAAAGGTGTGCTTCCAATCTGCTCTAGCTGAAATGCACAGCAAGAGTGATAGAAAGAAAAATTGGCTGTTGGTTGATGCTCCTCTTACATTATTTCATATCCAACCCCTGTATTTAGGGCATTTTGTTCACTCCATAACTGGAAACTTCTCAGGTACTTATTGTGATAAGTGCAGTGCAAGAACCAAAAATAACATTAAATATAGAAATTCAATATGGCCAGCTATGTAAACTACGGGGGACATTTTTCTCTTCCTGCTGTATTGCATTGCCCTGCTGTATTAACATGTGGCATCAGCAGGAGTTTGACTTAAGTTTTTTGATTTAACAGTCACTATTAGGTGAGATAGTTCTTGAAGGCACAATTAAATAATATATTTTGTAGTGGAAAGTGCAGTTATATTGCAGTAATAAAGTATTTCGGAGTAATAAACTCATATTGTATCTAAAGTGCTAGATTTAATGACAAAAAAAAGTGTCCTTTAGCACGAAGGTGCCTCAGTGAGAGAAAATAAGTGAAAACCAGGTGCAGTAGTTATATTTGTACTTTAAGGAGTGGAGCAGTTTAAGCTTTTTAAATAATTCAGTTGGAGCAATTGTGTTGCAAGTCTAAAGCATTTAGTGCATCAGTCTGTTTTTAATGTTTTAATCTAAAGGTATGAGTAACAGAAAATGTGTTCTGACATGAATAGTCAAAATATGTCATTTTCTTTTTAACTTTGATATTTTATGCAGCTTATAGATATAATAAGAAGAAAAAATGACATGCCAAGAGGTGGGTGCTGAGACCAAAGCCCGGTACTGGAGCAACAAAATGTAATAAAGTGACGGTGTTTTATTATTATTATTATTATTATTTATTTATTTATTTTTAAACAAAAGTTGCAGAATAAGTGGAGCTGGAAATAAATCTTTCAGTTAAATCTGAATGTCTAGAGATATTTGCCGTGATATTTATTTCTGTTGTACACATGAAGCAGGCTAACTGGAGCAGAGGAGTCAGAGATATGAAAGCTGACTCTGTTCATTTTGTTTCATTTTGTTTCACTGGGTTGTCTGAGAATTTATGGTTATCGAACAATTAACTCAGTGTTCTACCAAGTAGACCTAAATGGTAGATTTTCCACCTTGACCCCTAACTTTCACTTTTAATAACAGATTAAAAGAGATGGAGACAAATCAAGTTTAAAACATTGAAACAAGACTTGGAGGGCAATCTATGTAAATATGTAGAGACTCAGCTTTAAGGGTTGTGTTTCCCCCTCATCCTCACAAACTATTTATGCAAGCAATGGTATAAACTTATGCTGTGTAGGATACTTGTATTTGATGTACTACCTTGAAACAGTTGTCAAAATGGAAGTGGTCAGAATATGCCACACTGCTCTTGTGGACAGTGCAGAGCCAACTTTTTATATCAGGACTGTCTCAGATTCTGCTCTGTGTTTTTTTTTTTTTTTTTTTTTTTTTTTTCCTTGTCCAAAATCATTCTGGCAGACTCATTCTGTTTGGGATATCAGTATTGCTTCTACCCAGTTTTGTACATTCAAGTTAGGAGAAAGCAAATATCCTTTCCCTATCCCTCCTCTTCCCAGTTTAAGGAGTGTTGCTTACTTCCATAATTTTCAAGCTTCCTTTTCTTTATGAGGCTATATTCAACTTGCAATCCATAAAGCATTCATTGTTATGTGCGTAAGCTTTTTACAAAAAGTGTCATCTTCTTGGCAAGTGGTTGATTCAACTGCTGTTTAAAAAAGGAGAGATACCTGAGTACTGAAAAAAATTGTATTTCCTTTAGTCCATCCTCTCTTTTTCAGCACAGGCTTTAGTATTGGTAAAATAATTTTCATTTGTTTTTGTAAAATAATTAAGCAAATATTACATACACTTTTGATTAAGATGAAGAACAGTACAAATTCGATATGGCATAGGTTGAATGAATAAAATACTAGCTAAAAGGTTTATGTTGATCAAGTAGATGTGCTTTCATGGAGATCAGTTCTTTGCCCTGTGTTGTATAACCATTTTATTAATGACCTGAAAGAAAGCATTAAATTATTAGCGATAGTTAGCAGCTAGATTTTTTTTTCTGTTTTTTTGCATGTTTCTAGATTGAAAAACCAGTAAATAATGAGAAAGCACAAGTCAGGCTGGGTGTAAGTAAGTAGCATGTGTTTTTATAAAGCCAAATGAAAATCCTGCTTTTGCAAGCTAAGAATACAAATCTATGCTTAGAATAATAGGGCTTGTGTTCTAGAAATCAGTGACTATGGAAAAGACTCATGGTCAGCTGAATCTGCTCTCTCAGTAGGCACATCTAACACAGTCTGCTAAAGTATCAAGCATGAGGAAGGATTTAATATAAATCACTTGTGGTACGTACTTTTGTTTTCTGTTTTCTAAGCAGGTGCTTCACAAATTAATTATTTATTGGCTAATGTCATGATTTCTATCCTCTGAATTCCTGTGTTTCTATTACATTATATCATATAAGTCATAAGGCCTGAATGCTCTTTCCACTACAGCTCAGCTTTAAAATCAGCTGTGACATTGTCTTCTTTTGGCTATGAAATGCAGAAACAAATGTGAGTGTAGACGTTCTTTTAAAATCATCAGCTTTCAAGAAGGTCTTGCACATTAACAGGTGGTAGCTAAAAAGCCAAAAGGAAGAAACAAAGTGTGTCTTGGATGCATGCTGGGCCTTCTGTTTGGGCAAAAAACAACAACATCACAGAAAAGGGAAATCTCGCTTTATAAATACATGAACAGCTCACTCTGCCAACTGTCAGGACATAACAAGAAGTTTCATTCTTCTAATTGGGATCCAGATATGAAACTCTTTAGGATACTTTTTTCCCCTTTTTTCTATTTTTTTTTTCTTTTTTGGGGGGTGGGGGCAGAGCTAGCTCTTGCTGTCTCCATCCCCCCAATACAAATCAGGCCATCAATTCTATAAAAGGAGATAGAAATTGGAAAGGAAGACAGAAACCAGAAATGTGGTTTGATTCTCACTGAAGTCTTTCTAAGTTTCTGTTGTTGGTGAGTCTCACTGTCTCACTGAAGGAAAAAAAGAAAAAAAGAAAAAAAGAAAAGAAAAAAAAAAGCTGGCTTCATCTCTACCTACTTTGACTCCTTTGAACATATTCAACTAAGTACTAGTTCTCATGCATCTGAAAAAGTCTATTTAAAGGTTGCCATCATAGGCTGGTGCTCTTATTCCCATTGTATTGCCTTGCTGCTTTGGTGGAGTGGGACGGCTCTTACTGTAGGAAGTGAAGAACATGATTTTTTATTCGACCAGTCTCCAGCTACTTATTGCAAATAAAACTTTGTGACAGTCATACCAAAATACATTACAGCCCTGTTAAAACTCAGCCTCCTATTAATTAGAAATGTTTTTACATTGGTTGTGTGATGCAGAGATTTCATGGAAATGGGTTTACTTCTGCAGTAAGTAGTTTTACAGTGCAGTCACCAGAATGTTGCACAGTAGCAGTTAGGGGAATAAGGAGAATGCCCAAGCTATCAGAGTGAGCCCTTTAATGCTGGTACATTTTTTTCTGATAAAAGCAACTCAGATATGAGGATATTCAAGTTATTGTTGCAATTAGTTTTTCTAAGATGTCTATCTATAAGAAATGTTTCATGATAGGAAGGAGAAAAAAAAAAAAAAAAACTCCATGTTAAAATACAAAGTTTATTACGTTTCTAGACTACATTATCCCTGTCAGCTAGATTAAAGCATTCTCCTAGTTTCTGTCCTATATTACCATAACAAGTGAGGAAATAATGTAGTGTTGTTACACAGAGTAGCTTATAAATTTTGACATAAGTGTGAGAGAAATCACTTGAAATGTGAAGCAACCAAGAGGAATAATTAGGAACAGCAGAATGATCTCAGTAATATGACAACAGTTTCTAAAGCACCCCACAGGATTGAAATCATCAGGTTTGCTTGACCTATATCTTTAATAATACAGCTCATTGCCCTTGTATTGAAGCTAGAGGGTAGGACAAAGTAAAAGCTTTATCATGTTTTAGGAGAAATTGCAAAAAGTTTATTTATTAACACAGCACAAAATGGCCCATTTCTATGATTACCAAACAGGAAAGCAAGTTGGGCCACAGTTCACCACACAGAACACTTCATAGTCAGGCTTGGCTGGCAAAAAATATTATGTAACACTCAAATAAGATAAATGGCTGCATTGGCAGTGGAAATAACCTTCTGTTTAATTAGAAAATAAGAGCTATATGGGACAATAAAAATGGTTACTGCTGCCCTCAGTCACTGTTTAATAAATATGATAGCACAGAAGATAATGCTAAGTGTTATTTATTCATGCAATATCACAGGCTCAGTAATTGTTCATGTTCTTGATAGTTACCCTGCACGTAGAATGAAGCCATTTCACATTTTCTTTGTTTAATTCATAAAAGGGGAAGAGGATTTTTTTTTAACCTTTACAATGTTTTAAAAGACATAGATGTGTGATCAACGTTCATTCACTTCTCAATGGTGAGACAACCTCTTGATTTTCTTAGCTCATCTTGGGTGTAATTAAGCTTTGCAGTAACACCCGTTATTTTTGTGAATGGAAGAATTAAAGATGAAATTGTGCCACTCTTCAGGCTGGGTAGTCCATCTGCTTTGAATATGTTTCTGCATCTATGAAGGGGAGACCATAATTCAAATTATTGCTACCATTTTGTCACTGCTGTCTTTTTAATTAATATGGTTTTGAGGATTTTAGGATGCTGTTAGGTTTCTTTGACTTCCTTTGGAGTTTTAAGCACTAAGCATGTGTAAGAATCAAGTTTTGCAAGATACAGTGCTGAGGACAAATGATTTCAATGAAAGCTTCTCTCTAAAGGGTATAGTTTTTACTAGTAAATCGAGCTTCAAATTGTGTTTGTATATGTAGCAAAACCTTCCTTTCCCTGTACAGCTTGCTGAGTGGACATTAGAGCTGGTTTCGCGTGTTTAGGCATGTGCACGTAGTTATCAGATGTTAGATTGAAAAGCAGGTTGTGGGATGCATTTTGCAATATGGTTTTAACAGGCTTTGTGCCCCAGCCCTATTGGTTTTGGTCACAGTCTTTCTCCTTTGAATCTACTGTAAGTACAGGGATTTGAAAGAGGATATCAAAGACTTTGCCTGTTTTTATTCAAGGGGAAAATTCAGAAGATGATTCATCTGTAAGTTTTACCCTCTTCTTTCCCTGCTACCCTGTCCCCCCCAGTGTAGACTGTATGTCAAGAGGCAAAACAAAACAAAACCCCTTTTCTTCACACAATTCACTTTAAGCTTCAAAATCCTCCAAAATCCCCAATCTGCCTTTGCAGTCTGGTTCCCACTCTCCAGCTTTCCTCATCTCCCTCTGAAAGAAGAAAGCTCTTCTTTAAGGGACTGATAGGTTGTAGAGCGATGCTTAGCAACAACATTCCTGTGCCTTAAGTAGCTGCAAGCCCCTAGCTGAACCCTTTGATGTGACTGTCAGGGCAGATTTATTTTGTTTTAGCACATTGTCTACTTGTCCAGATGTATCAGGAGATAAAAAGGAGTCATGTTTACACTCCTTTTTGGGGGGAGGAGGAGGAGGAGATGTAATTAAATCGCATTTTTGATGAATCTCTGAGAGATCAAGATGAAGAAAACAGGAGTTGGCTTGAATATAGAGGGGAAACCCACTTGCCAACCTACCACCTGACACTGTAGGAAAATGAAGTGCAAAGTCCTAGCACAATGTGTTGATTTGGATCTGCTGAAGCCTTTGACTTTCTTTTCCCATGTGCTGATAGTTCAAAAGAATCCAGAAAGGCCTATTAAAAAGTACTGGTTGTGTTTCATACACTCCTTCCTGTGTGTCTTTTTTAATATATTTATTTGTCCAGGTTGAAAATAACTATTTTTTGTTGTTGCTCTTGTTTTCTCTATAATGTTAATTTTATGGATCATACATCCCAGAAGAACTTCTGGCTGGAATAAGTGGCTGTCAATCAAATACTTGATAAAAGTAAGAAAAAAGCCCTGAGCCTTGATGATCTCGGATAAACAAACATGCAGTGTAAGGCAGGCCTTGCCGAATTCTCCCAGAGACCAAATACCACAGATAAACCCATTTTTGTTTATTTGCTTTTTTAACTTGCACATTTAGCAACACCATTCCGAGCTCTATTAATAACCTGTGGTGTGCAGTGACAAGCCGTGTGCTGGCAATGCCCAGCAAAGAAAATGCTAGTTTGAATCTGCTCTTACCAAAGTTCCTCTATTTGCATTTTAAATAGGTTACACTGCAGCACCCCCTTCTGCTGACTAAGTGGTGTGACAAGAGCTGCAATTCAGCTCTATTCCCACAGAGCAGAATGAAGATGCCTTAAAAGCATTTATAACCTTTCAGTTTCATAAGTCCTGTGTCTATTAAGAGAAGAGGTCAGGATAGCTCAACAAAATTCATTAAGCTACTATTGCCCTAAAATTTTTAGGGTCTAGATTTAATTTCTGTATCATTGCCTGTTCTATAGAAAAATGAGGAATGCAGGGGAGAGCGGAAAGAAAATTAAATACTGTTGTCATTGCAATCAATGATACTTGGTCTATGAAACATATACACCCTGTCATATTCCTCTGCTTTTTTCATGGATTGAATGTGTTCTAAAGTGTTGATGCTATGTAAATTCATGGGATAGTCTCAAAGCTTTCTACAAGAAAAAGCAAATTGCTTTTCTGTTTCTCTCCTGATTTTTGAGGTATCTGTGGTCATCACCTTGACAAAATGAATAAGGAGGTTCTGAATCTTCTCTATTGCAAAATGTAGCATATGCAAGGCGTGTTGTTCACATGAATTTGTCCCTCAAACTCGGATCAAACTGGGGAAGTGTCTGTCCTAGTGCAGCTAGTGGTGAGTCTTTGCAGTAAGTTGTATGAAAATAAACGTATCACCCTGTTTTATGGAATGGGTGTTTGCGTTCTATATCTGTGCTTTTATGTAGTCTGCATACTATTAAGAACTACTATATCGTAGCATAAATCTCAGTTTTAGACCTTTTAAGAGACTATTGAAGGGTAAAGGTATTTTTCATATTGTAAGTGAAAACAGCCTGTGGCTGTCTTGTTTTTGATACTTTTTCTGTTTGTTCAGACCAATTGGATAATTGCTGTACGGTACAAAGGAATATGCAGAATAATGTGTTTTGAACGGGCTTCATGTAAAATTATTGCGGAAATGCTTCACATTGAATTTATATGCTCAGAATAGCATAATGCAGAATATGTAATATTCTATAGAATATAAAATATTTCAGATCCATCTTT
>NW_010578848.1:59970-144637 GCF_000705375.1 Tinamus guttatus | reverse complement strand
AGAAATGAAAATTTAAGGAAATAATGCTTTTTTGTAGTTGTGGTGTGATCAAAATATATTGCAGAGAATGACTTGGATTCTAAAATAATATTGGTATGTTTCACTCGGGGAAGAGGATTGCCTTTGGTTTTGCGCCTTTGGTTTTGCACCTTTGTTGAGGTTATAATGTCAAAGAACTCGGTTTTTCTCTTTCAGGGTAGTTGTGCAATGGATAAAATGCAACGCGCAGCGATATTTGGGCAACGGTGAGGTGGGAATTTAGGCTCGCAGCCTTAGTAAAAAGATACTGTCTGTTCACCCAGAGGTCCGTTCGTGGTTCTCTTTACAAGATATCTCAAAGAACAGTTGTCTGTAACAATTTGGGCTTCTCTGGCAAGGCTTGCAGAGTTTTCAGTCCGGGGTATGTCAGGTTTTATCAGGGTTTTACTTGCACTTTATTACATGGATATGCAGCCATTAAATCCTACTGGTGTGTATATATACATACCATTAACAAAAAGAAAGCTACATGTGTTCCAGAAGCTATACCAGTAAGGAAATGCAACATAAAATGTGCATCTCTTGCTTGGACTTACTTTCCCAGACTTGGACGAAGAGTGAAGGCCAGCAGATTTTTCCGTTATTGTTTTATATTTTTAGGGGTCATTTTTCATTTTAAAATCCTGATTTTCATTAGTACTAGTCTGAAAAGAAAAACAAAAACAAAAAATAACAAAGCAAAAAGTATTCAAAAATGGATTCCTGCAAAAATGTGCAAGAACTATGCATTTGTTTTGTGGGTTGATTTTAAATGGACAACTATCATTTTGAAATCTAGCATTAAGTTTTACAGTCAATAGGCTGCTTGTTGGATTATGTTAATGGGCTTTCCGTTCCTTCCCTGTTGTGTTACTGGAGTTTGTGAAAAGCAGTGCTCTGTTAGGGACAGATTCTATGATTTAGCATAATGAAAGATACTGACCCTCTTGAGCGGTAACTTGTTGTGAAGGAAAATGTTAGCATCTGGTCTGTGATTAGGGAAGAGGTGGTAATTCTGGAGCTGCTTTCTGTCCACTCAAGAAACTGAACTGAGGAGCAGAATCTCCTTCTGTGCCTGGGTGTGTGGAGCTAAGATACTGTTTTTAAAAAAGACATGAAAAGGCAAACACCGTACAATAAGAAGTCTTGTTTTTTTCCTAATGTGCTTCAGAAAATTAGTGTTAAGGAGAGGCTAAAACAATTGACTTTGAGCAATGTAAGTTGAAAAAAGATGGTCTTGGAAGTCAAAGAAAGTAGCGGCTGGTTTTGTGTGCTCTGTGTTACAGTAGAACAAATCAATTCGGGCTCCTTAGATGCAGTCATTGCCTTGTGATTATATTTGTGTAAAATCTTGGAGCCTTTGATCATGGAATGGCATTTGTGAGCAGGGCTAATCCAGGCTCTTTAAGGTGTTTAACGTGTGTGTTGGGGTGGGGGAGTGACAACAGCTGGGATTTAAATTTAGTTTTGCCGAACTTTTGTTTTGAAGGGATTTCTATTATACACGGCTTCCTTTTCCATACAGAAGATGGATCATTGAGTAAACCTAAAAGGGAACGAGGAAATGGGTGGAGGCTTTGAATTAATCTTCTGAGGAAAAATGTTTGATCAGTGAGTAGGAGAGGATGGAAACCTCTGATGTTGACAGCAGGCAACTTTCTGGCTAGCGCGTGATTGACAACTTTGATGCTCTGGTGGGGAGCGAGTGTCCAGCCGTGCTCAAGCATCCTCTGTCTGTGGGTGGTAGTGTTAATAATGTGGCAACTGGGAAGATTAATTGTGGACAAGCAGCAGGATTACGAGGAGGGCTTCACAGGTCTAAAAAGAACAGGGGTAGGAAGGCCTCTGATCTGTCAGCCCAAAAGGAAATTAGTTAGGGCAGGCTGGAGCAGGCTTAAAAAAGGAGGTGGAGGGAGATGGAGGAGTGGGAGTGGGGAAGCGTTTAGGATATTAAAGCAAAACGTGAAGAGGATATTGAAATAGGTCAGAAGGGGTTGGGGCCAGTGTTCTTGAAAGACCTTAATACACTGCATCCTCTTACAGTACTTTGGAAGTTGGGCTTGTTCTGCAGTGACCTGCAGAGAGACTCTCGTAGTGGTTAGAGCTACCACATTGGGTAAAGGTGGTTACTCGTTTTCAAAACGAGCCTGACAAAAAACCGTTTATCTGCTGCCAACTCTGAACTCAAATTAAGAATTTCCAAAGCCTTCTAAATGCAAGATATGTAGAAGAGAGTTTACATAAGCTGTATCTGCAAGTAACTATCGACTGTATATTTTACTTCCCACCCTTTTTGGTAGAAGTAGGGATTTTGCCAATAAATTCTGTGTTACCATTAAGGAGGCCATTCATCATGCTTACTAATGTCATTAATCAAGATACACCACAGTACCCTTAAAATGAGATCATTTTGATAAATCATGTATGACATGAAAAGACTTTATTCCTTTTAAGTGCAATTTAGACTGTAATTTTTTTCCTCATTTATGATTCATGGGAGAAACATGGATGAAATTCCCTTGCACATTTACACCTTATCACTAGTAATAATTCAAAACTGCTCTTAGATGAAAATTCAAGGTCTGATTCACCAAAGCCAAATGCCAGCTCATTATTTTCTGGCATTCAGTAGTCCAAAAATAATGTCCATACGTTAGTTGCTTTTCACAATAGTTGAATTTGGCTGCACACCAGACATATCGATTACACTCAATTAAGCCTAAATGCGTAAGAATTATCTTATGTTCATTTACATTTTTGATCCAGTTGCGCCTTGCTTTCAACCTTGCAACTTAATTTTAAGTAAAACTCCAAGGTTATAGTAAATTCAAGTGATAAGTGATAATCCCTTATATATGAGAACTAAGGGAATATATTCAGAAATGCTTTGAGTTTTGTTCAGCCCCACTTCTTCTGTTAAATAGCAAAATTCTCTTGCCTTTTCTTGTTAAAGGTCAACAGAATTGGAAGGCCAACCAAAACATAAGATCAGTGTTCTCCTTGTCTTCCTACTACTACAATAATTTGGCCTACTGTATTAATAAGATCAGATATGAAAATAACCTATTAAAATGTCCAGAAGGAACATTTGTTAAGTTAAAAGTCACAGTTTCTAGTTGAAACATTTATTAAATGGCAGAAGTGGGTTGCAGCATTTTTTTTTTCCTCAAACTTAAACACTTACCCAAGGGTAATACCTATTTATTCTAGCTTTTAGAAATATAGAAGGGAAAAATCCAGCAGGGAGATTTAATTACAAAGCAGAATCATTGCAGTTTTGGAATTTCTTACACTATGATTCAAAGAGGATTGACTTATTTGTTATAATTCTCCCTTTGCTTCCTTCAGGAGTTGAAAGCATTTGAAAGAACATGTGTGCCTGCCAAAAATCACAGACCATTTGTATTTCTACATTGGTTTCTACAAGTTCATTTGGATGCAACCAGTGTATATCCTAACACGACACAGGATGTACCCTTTCTTGTACCATCCAAATCTTTTCTTATTCATTGGTGCACCTTCTCTTTAGTTAAACTAAACTCTTGAGAGCCAGAGCCAGTTGCCAATGTGTGGCTGACAAGTTTTTTTTTTTTACTTTTTTTTCTTCCTTTCATGGTGTATTTTGTACAATACCTGCACTTAAGTTCCTATCTTATCTCATGTATTTGCTTTCTTATTTCTTAAAAAAAGGAGAAAAAAATGGTTAAAGAATTTGTACCTAGTTTTTCATGTAAATGTCTTCTAATAAGATAAAGTGAAAGATTATCTCAAACTAATCAGATTGTATTTGTTGTCTCTGTTAGAACCAGTGAAATTGCTCTTTTTGATTTTTCATAAGTGGCTGCTGTGGCTATCGCTCAGATGTTGTGACATTCAGCAAAGCATGGGAAGTACAGTTAAGATGTGAGATGCCAGGTAACACCTGTTGGTTTTGTTTTTGTTTGTTTATTTTCAATGCTACAGTCAAATGTCTGAAAGATTTTTCGACTCAGCCACTATTTCTGTGCAGGGCGAGTGGGTCCTGTCAGTAAGTGATTCATCTCAGAAAGCCTGTAGTGATCAGGCAAGCTGCGATAACGCCACATAGTTGCTCCCTCCACCCTCTTAGCCCAAGTGACTGTAATTTGTCAAGTTGAACAAAGCCAACCGCTGACCTACGGACGCTGAGGTTTGGTGCAGAGCAGGGCAAAGGGGAGGCCCTGTGTCCTGGAGGCTGGTCGGTGCTTGGGTGGACAAGCCATGGCCCCTCTTGGCTTTGCAGACCTGGAACAGGGTGCCAGTGTTCCCAGGGAGACCTGTAGGCCTTCATGGGCTGCTGGAGGGAGCTCCTCGCCTGTGGCCACCCTGCCCTGTTTGCCGGATCCCATATTTCACGCTTAGGACCAGAGCTGGCTGTTCTTCCACACATTCCTTGTGTTCTTGGGGTAACATATGAATTGTCAGGGCAGTCATTCACGAGTGGGTGGAATGGCTGCAGGCTTTCTGTATGGGTGCTTCCTGTATTTTTATTTTTATTACTTTTTTCCCCAAGTATCACGAGGTTTTGCAGGGCTTCACAGTGAAATCAAAGCCCCATTGTGCTTGGTGCTGTGCAAATTTCTGAGAAGAAACAGCCCCTGTAGAGGAGTGCTTTGATATTCTCTGCAAGCATGTCATGAATTCAGCTTGTGATGAATTAATTTCAGTCTATTTCTGCTATTAGTCATATTATGTTCCAGTTACGCAGTATCTATATGTGATGAATATATGTATATATTTAATCTGTAAATGTTGAATGTTTAATTACTATGATTTGAAAAAAAAGTTAATGAGTAAGTCTGATAAGATTCTGTATCTTGCATTGGAGAAGTGAACAAATCTGGATGGTCCAATATATTAATGGGTTTGAGACGTGTGAGTTACTGCAGCCAGTGCTGCAAAGGAGTGATTTAACAAATTGCTATAATACTTGTACGTACATATATGAGCAAGTTCTCAAAATATATAGAATTTAATTAATGTGACACTTGAGTAAGATCTATATGCCCTAGAGATCTAAAATGAATCCTTAGACTAAGTAGATGTTTATGCAGACATTCCTTAAAATTATAAGAAGTCTATATCTTTTTAAATATCGGTAAAAGTGCATTTAAGAAAAAACAAGCTTATCAAGAAAGTATTATCATTTACTTAAATAGAAGGAAAAGCTTTTTAAAAGCAATTATGAGTTGATCTCTTAAACTGGAAATACACTACAGATTGTTCCATTAGTCTTTACATTTTTGGTGGAATCTTTTTTTGTAATTTAAAGGGGCAATACAGTGATTTCCTTCATAGTTTTCCCATGGTTATGTTTAACATTTTTTGAAACCAATCTTCTTTCCTTACTATATTTGAGTTTTGCATCTGATGCCTTGGGTTCATCACTGCAATGTCACAATATTATTTTCTGTTTTTATTTTGAATGCAAATTCATCAAATGAGAAGCAATGAGCTTTCAAATTGCTAAGGTCACTTCTCTGTGTTCCTACTAGATGACTTTGACAGGTGTTAAAACTATGATGAATGAAAATAAACGACAGTGTCGCAAAATGCAAGTGTTCTTGATAAATGTGGGTCAGACTTGTAAAATGAATAACAGGCTGTCCCCAAGAAATTCGCTTCTTTACCAGTCCCCCAAAGGACGCGAGTCATTCTGTGAAATTCTGGATATGTGAGACACTCCAGGATTAGCAAAGCAGCATGTTGCAAAGGAGAAATCCCAATCACTTAAAACGCTTAAATTGTGAAGATGACAGCTATATAAGAGAAACTTCAGTTTGTCTTGAATTTCATATTAAATACTATATTCTCATTTTTTCCCCTATTTTATTCTTAGGAAGTATCAGTTCCAATATTACTTACCAGGTTATATCATGTTCCTAAACCTTTGCTGAGTATCTGTATATTGCATATGGCTGGGTAAATGTCAGTGCCATATAGTTCACATATTTTTAAGGTTTGGCAACCTGCATATGTGTGCTTTCTAGATCTCAGTATATGTCTTCCTATATATCTATAAGGAGATATTAGGAACTTTATTTATATAGCAAAATATCCATCAACTCCTGCTTTTTCCGCATACTATAAATTTTCCCTCACTTCATTATTTCTACAAGCAAGAATGTATATGTTAGTGAAATTACAGAGCAGCGTTTTTAACTTTGGTCCACTGTGGACATGGTCTGATTTTAAGGATGCGCTAGTTTGGTCCAGGAAATCACCATGAGCTGAATTATTGTAATTCATTTTGGAATTTCTGTCTTTCGAGTTTTTTTTAACTGTTTTGTCGAACACTCCTGGACACTTCTACAAACTATTTTGTATGGGGGTTTATTTGTAGCTACTGTGTCTCTGTACCGTTCTCTTATGGATGATGTCTGACAAACGGCTGACCGAGCTAAGATTTCTGCCCTATGAGAATTAAGAGAATTAACTCCTTGCCTGAGGAAGTCTCCATTTGTGTGTGTGTGTGTGTGTTTACTGAAACATTTTTATTCATCGTATCTTTCTGTAAGTGTTTTGTTTATCCATTGAACCTATGCTGCTGTTCTTCCTATGTTATATAATTTGTCAGGTATAGTATATTAGTGACTATTACAGTTACTGATGTGCATAGCTGTTTAAAGAATATGTGGCATGCCACAGATACAAGGGTGGTCTCTAACATATCAAGGATAAATACTGAAAGAGAGAAGGTAGAGGAAGGCTGAGATTCAAATACAGGCTGCATGACGTAAAAATATGAGCTATTAATGTGTGTTAATGGTATTTCATTGTAGCCAATATGTCTAATATCAAACCTAAACAATATGGGGTAATATCAAGAAATATCTTGCTATTCAACAGAAGGAAAACTTTCCTTAGCAATACCATTGCTTTAACATTTAGCACAAACATTTGGCTATGTGCTTAACTTTACTGAAGGAACTACTACTTTTTTTGAATATATGTCTTTTATCACGATATACTGCAAAAATTTGATGACTGCAATGCTTGCAAGCTTCTTGTATTCTTGCTAATACTAGAATTTTCTTATTAAGCTATTTGGTGATCGATTCCTGTAGAATTTAAAGATACCAACTATTTAGTCCAGCTTTCCTTGAAGCTATTTGCATTTGTAGTTACTTTCCACTGCAGCCACTACCAGTCAGCAGTCCACTAGGACTTCTGATACAAAAATCATCAATACTTGATATGTCAGTGCTATTACTACTGTCAAAATACTCCTGTAGATATTAAGAACAAGGCAGCCTATGCAAATCTCTTTGGAAAATATCTTAGGGCCAAATATTGGTAAAAGTAGGGAAAACAAATTGTCTGTTTTCTGCGGGTGTGCAGGATTACTTGATTCAGAATACCAGCCAGTGTTTGCGCAAAGCAATCCTGACCCTAGATGATTTTCTATAGAATTAAAGCTGCTGTAACTGAATGCTTAGCAGAAAGGTAATGAAAACTGTTCTATATTTGACAGGGAATTATATACTGTACATAAAACAGCAGCAAAACACCAATAAACAAACCCTCTTGTTCTTGCTTTTCCTAAAATTGGAAATAAAGCTAAATTGCCCCTTCACTCCAATATCCTTTTTAGAAGCTCTTGAATTTTGCTCACTCAGTAGTATTTGCTGAAAAGGCAAAGTCTCTTCCAGTAATTTTAGGAAAAGCTATCATCAAGCTGTCAACAGTCTAAATTGAGATTAAAAGAACCAAAGAGAAACCTTCACTGTTATCACAGTCCCAACTAAGTACACTTGAATAGACAGATAACATCTAGAATGAACAGTATGCGGCCACCTCTTCCTCCAGGTTTTGGAGTGGCTTAAGCTAATATAGTTTTATATTAAATAGTGTCATTTTTTTTTCCTGTCATATTCAGAACTTCCAAGCTGAAGTAGAAACAGACAGTTTGTGTATAGATGCCTTTTTTGTGAGGTCTGGCATTCGTTTCAGAGGCCCTGTTGCTATGGGGCACCTATATAATCCTCTGAGGTGTCAAAAGCCCCCAGCTCACATTGCCCTTAGAAGGAAGAACTCCAGTACTTGACAGACTAGGATAGATAGGAATCCATGTTAGGATTCACTAAAATCAATTGGTTATTTGCCCCAGTTGGAAGACCAATGTCTTAGCTTTTCCTCTCTGGAAAGGAGGTTTCGTTACCACTGGCAAGACGGTGGAGGTAGAATTTTCTACTTTTTCACAGATCTGATCCTTAGTATTTCAGCAAATCTGTTTGTATTAATATGCCCACTTTGCTATATGATATGTTTTCCCTGATTATTTGTTTATTTATTTTTTTTGCTGAGGGACCAATGGAGACTGTAAAGATGGTCCGACATAAAAATTGAAAGCTGATCTCTAAAAGTAAAAGATCAGAAGTACTAATCCACTGAGTCGCATACCTTGTAATGTTTTAATATGCTATTATCAAGAGTCTCATAGCTATGATAAAGGAAAGGTTTGTAGTAAGTTAACAGCTTTTAACAAAATATTACCATACTTTTCTGTATTGTGGAATTTTGTGTCTCTGTATTTCTAACTGGGAGTTATTCTCAGGTTTATTCTGATAATTATGTTTGAATTAGTATTTAAACCCTTTCTCTTCTAAAACCTTATGGCCCTATTTTACACTTAAAAGCCATATTGTGATCAACCTTTGTAAGCTTTTCAAGAAGTACTTTAGTTCTGTATTTCCTATCATTATTTGCTTTATTTTTTCTCTTAGAAATTATAGTTTAACTTTTTTTCTCTAATAAGATAATTTCAGTTTCTTGAAGTGAACACTATCCTTCGAGTCTTCACTTACAAGACAAAACATCTTAGTGAAGTACTTTGAAATGGGGTTGTAACACTCCAGAGCAAGCTCAATGCCTGAAACTGAGTATGTTTCACGATACCCTGATATCAACCCATCTAATCTAAAATAAACTCTTAAAGGAAAGCTGTGGTGATGATTCATAAATCCTAAATCATAAAATAAAGTTTCTTTATTTTAGTATCTCCTTCAAACAATGCAACAGTGATACTCTATAACCAGAAAGCAAGATGGTAAATGTCACTTAAGTGACACTTGGCTTTATATTGCTTCCCCTTGTGACAAAACCTTCAACTGGATGAAGTATAGTTTAATATGGATATAAGCACCAAAGTCTATTATTTGAAAATCTTGATCTTGATTTTTTTTTTCTCTACAGGAAAAGGTTCAGATTTCTCCTTTTTCATTGTAGCATTTTGCTGCTAATGATTCTCAGCAAGACTTCTTGCTACTTTCTTCTTAAATGCCATTGATGATTTGTGAGAGTTTTTATTGCTTTAATCTTAACAAATCTATATACTTTTCTATTTTAAAAAACAAAAACATTAGAGGCATTATAATTATTGAGAAAGCCCTTCATTTAACTGGCAGGACAGTGGAATAGTAAAATCTGATTTTAAGTTTCTAAGGCAAGCATGGTAGCTTTCCCAGCTACCAAACATTGCAGCTTTCCCTTTTCCATTCTCTTTTTGTCATGCTGACTTATAGCCTTCCTTCAGGTAAATACTAATCTGTTCCTAGAAGAGGAATGTTATTATCATTGCCCGAAGATTTCCTGGTAAATATGGCAATTTTTAAACCTGTGAGCTGTATTTTTTTTTTTTAATTGACTGAACTATGATATCACTGTGTTAATTGTTTATACATAGAAAACTACTTTTAAGGGATTACAGGGAACCTTAACAAAAACAAAACTTGTTTTTCCTTCAGTTACCAATATTCTTCCATGACTGGTGACTCTGCGTATCCGTAAACACATCATACAACCTTACAGGTTCATTTTCTTTTGTTTAGTGAGTGACTATTGATAATATTTGTTTTATCACACAGGCCTCCGGTGATGATGCCTCCATCTCTCCAGAGATGCAATATACACCTCTGCCTTTGGGATCCAGGGACCTCACCAATCACAGAGGTATAAACTCACCTTTTATTGCTATGAATGGCTGCAAGGTGGCAAGCCTTGCTGTAAGGACTTCTTTCTATATTAGTTATTGCTGCATTGGCACTTTACAGGGAACACTCTGCCTTTCAAGCACTAGATGAGAAAACCATACCTGTCAAGACTACAGATTTTAACTCATATTAAACAGGATTTAAGGATAGTCTATAGGGAGAGCAAATAAATCTATGGATAATAATGTGCACTGTTTTTGTGTGTGTGTGTGAGAAAAATGCAAGAGATTAAAGTACTTAAATATTGCTAAGTAGATGATTGCATGCAGCACTGGTAATTCTAAGAGAGTCTGTAAACTTTCTAATATTTGTAAAGGGAGAGCTTTTTGGCAATTTAACAATTTAGGACTATAATTTTGAAATGTTAACACATTTTCTTTGCAATAAAATAGGATTTTTCTGTGTTTTTCAACATTAAAGGGAGATCAGTATTCAATTTCCTTTTTCACAAATCCTTAGAACTTAAAAAGCACCTTGGGCAAATTCTTGAACTCCTTCTGCATACCTATGGAGCACAAAGTTCAGGAAGCAGGTGGAAAACTGGAGCAGTGGTGAAGGGAGCATCCAAGCCCTTTGGCCTTTGTCCCAAAAGGGAGACATTTTATAAAGCTTGTGGCAGTCTTCAGTTTGAAACTATAGCAATAATAGTCTTGTTTGCCATGTTGCATATTCGATTCCTTGGGGTTTTGAAATTCCCACTATTTTCCAAATTGATACCATGTAAATCATTGGTGTGAAAACCAGTTTTCTATACGATATGTGAGTCAACATCAGATTTATATTTATGAACACATGGGGTAAGTTGGTTTCCAAGTTATCTTAGTGCATATTCAGAATAACATTGCAGAAGATTAAGGTGGGATGGCTTATTACTTGATACCTACTGCAAGAACCAGCTAGGTAATGCAACTGAGTAAGGATTCTGTGACTCAAATGGAAAAGGATGAGAGAGAATTTTTATTATTATAATTATTTTCATTGCCTGCGGGCTTTATCAGTGTTGTTTTGCTAGGACTCCAATGGGTGTCAAGCTACATCCTAGTCGCAGTGAAAATTGGTATGCTGTAGTGCAACTCAAATATCCTTGAAATGCTGGGGTGTGTTATATTCTGTTGTTGAGGTGATGCAGTAACTGGTAGTTTTTAAAGAGAAAGGACTGAACCAAAATCTTGTATTTGAGCATACAGCTCTAGTCAGAGGTTAGTATCCTCCCTGCACACACAAATAACCCCAAGCACAGCCCTCCCTTTCCAACCCCCAAGCCTAAATTCCCAAGATATGAATTGTGGCTTTAATTTCCAGGTAAACACATATGCTTTGATATTGGATTTCTGGTGTTGGATTAAAGTAGCAGGGATCTACTATGAAAAGCAGGAAGAGTGAGAGTAGGTTATAAATGCCTAAGTTCTACAAAAATGCATCCCAAAAAAAAAAAGAAAGAAAGAAAAAGCCAACTGTTAGGTATCTTCAGATGTATTGTTTATGTGATAATCAAGTAGCAGCATGGCTCCATGGCTGACTTTGAAATCTGATTTTTACCACAAAGAAGTCAGTAGGTGTAGGCATCAGAAGCTGCATATCTGAAATACAGATTTGGCTTCTCTTTTTGGGACGCAGTTCTGTGGCTTTATGTGCCATTAGGCGCGTGTGCCCATATGGATGTGTGTTTAGAGCTGGATATTGGACTATCCTAAGTCTCCCTGTCTTCACTAGGATTTGAGAATCCTTGCTCTCCTGTTCTGAAAAGGGTAGATGATAGTTCCCAAATTATTGATGTTTTACTGTTAGTTGTTCTCACGCTTCTTCATTATTTCTATCTTTAATCTTCCCCAAAGTATTTTCCTTTGCATGCTAAACATAGGTGGAAGTTTTCCTTGATGATTAAGCAATTATATATAAAGTGAATGGGGAAGAGAGTGTCATCCAAAAACAGGGTAAAATTGGCCCTAAAAGAGATATTGTTAATGTGCTCCAATAAGTAATATGTACTTGTTCACAAGGAAATAATTAAGAAATCTTTCCACAATTCCAGGTGTTGTGAATAAAGTTTGGAACAACCTGCTGGCAGGGTTTATTCACTCAATCAACTTGTTCTATACAAAGAAAAATCTCCAAGTTCACAAGCCCATCAAAATTAATAGGAATCAATAGAAAAATCTCCAAGAATGAAATACTTAAACGCAATATTTTAGATTCTGAAGATCTCTCTTTTTTTTTTCTTTTTTTTTTCCCACTGAATGCTTCCAGTGTTGTGTGAAATGATTGGATCAGCTGTTGTATGTGTAAATATTAGCAGTTTTCAGCCTAAAAGGAAAAGGAAAATGCTGTAACTTTGTGAGTGCTCTTATTTGTCCCTGGAGGAACTTGTTTATCAGAATTGGAAACTCTGGCAAATGGTTTAGTGCAGCTGTAAATTGGTTCTTTGGGATTGGGAGGAGAAGCAGAAGAAAACTGAATGTGTTTGGTAGAGTTCTACTTGGAGACTTCTCACTTTATTTAGCTATGGTTTTTGTGGGGGGAACAAAAACATATAGTTCAGCATGTGTTGCACTATGCATTTTACCACTTTATAAACTCATGCATTCAGTATATTATTTCCAGACGAGGTCTTTTGAGGCTGACTCCATATTTTGTACATACTATCTTCAGGAGTTTTACAAATTCTGTCTCATTTCCAGAGCCCACAAAAATGTAACATCTCAGTGTAGCCTCAGAGTTGAAAGAATAATTCATATAAATATTATATCAAGTGCTATGATGCTTTGAGTGGAGTGTACCTAAAGAGAACAAAAAATACTGGATGCACATTGCTTTAGAATTTTTTCCCCATTTTGGGAAAGTTACTCTCAGAAATCACCATGTTGCTTAGACTCTATTTTCTAGTTGAACATCTACGCAGTCTCACTGTTCGTAATTCTTAGCAGTAAATGTATTGGCCTTTCTTGTATGTTTTAGGCAACTGATAGGAATATGACTTGGTCATGTTTATGATATGTAATTAATGGTGCTATAGGCTTTCTTTGCAAGTTTTTTTTTTTAATCCTAGTTTTATTTTTGTTTTGATTCCAAAACCACGACCTCAAATTCGTAAAGATCTTTGAGCTTTTTTTTTTTAACCAGTATGATGTATTTGATTTCACATGATTCTAGATATCAGTGCATTACTTTGTGAGAGTGCTAACAGTTCTCCTCCCTGAGGAAAAAAAAATCATTAATAAAAGACTCTGCCCCTATATAAAAATAGGCTTTTTTTTATTAAAATTCCATAACTTGTATTATGCTAAAGTGCAAATTTGCTGATAAGAAAATAAAACAGACTTCATCTTTCTCTCTACTCGTCAAAACCTTTATGACTTTAAGAAAATATATATATATATATATATATAAATTGCTTACTGTTGTTTTTAATAGCCATGCTGGCAACACTCAAAATTAGAGAAGTAGAATAATGAATGTCATGAAAATCTTATTTTTTTTTTCTTCATAAAAGATGTGCTGAATATCTTCTGTATTTTATAATGTTGTCTATTACCTGGTTTACTTGGAAGCCTATTTGCTTCCATAGCTAAAGCTATTTGATTTCCAGTAACATTTTATAAATACTTTTCTTGCTATCTTGGCCCTGCAAACAAGTGATGATAACTCTGAGCAGCGTTTCATAGGGTAGAGGAAGAAGCAGCAGCTTCGATTTAAAATCAAATTTGTATGTATATTAGTAGCATTGGAGTCTTAACTTGGAGGCCCATTTTGTTGTTTTCAGAAACTGGCAATTCAAGAGGGAAAGACTCAAGCTGTTTTCAAAAGCAAGGCCCAGAAATCCAGTGGCTGGGTATTTTTGAAGTTTCTTATTACCTCTCTGGAAGTAATTTTACACAGTGTATCCGAACAAAGGAAACGTGAGGTTCCTGATGCCCTCAGTTTCTATTCCTCCCTGGCAGGGAGGTGCTGAGGCCTTGTTTTGTCAGGGAGGCCTTTTCAAAGCCAGCAGAGGCTGGTGAGCTCCAGCTGACTTGGAGCTGCCTGCTGGTTTTGGTGACCATTCCAAGCATTTGGCCTGGTATGTTTCAGAGGTGACTGGAATGACCATACGGAAAGCAGCCTTGACTGATTTTGGTGTGTTGCATCAAAAATGCAGCTACTAGTTCTTAGTTAAAGCAGAAGTATCCTTCAAATGTAGTGCAAACATTGGGCTGTGTCGGTGTGCTAGTATTTACGGTGCAATATGTGTCAAAGGAGACCTAGTACCTACACAGAACGGTGTTGAAGAGCCACGTGGAACTTTTGGAGAAGCAGGGTGGATAGATCTGATGTGATGTGCGATACCCCCAAACTGTCCTCGGGGAGTTTGCCTTGCCTCAGCCTGCTCAGAGTTTAGAAGTAAATATTCTTAAATTCATGTGAGACTAATCACATGTATTGTTCTGTCAAGGATTAGGCCTAGAGTTTTGAAGTGTTATTCTATACTTTCGGAATTAAAATTATAAAACTGTTACACGCATAATAATAAATTAATATGTGAAGTCCTTATTTTTGAAGGTTTTCAATAAAAAATACAGACACTGAAAGCCATACTGTCTTTAAATCATAGGCATAAAAAGAAACCAGTCTGCATAAAAAACTTGCTTCCAGAAAGATAATTATTGTGTTTATATTATCATTGCAATCTGCCTTGCTGCTGTTATTGACACAGTTGCTAGGTGTTTATTGTGTGCTCCAGTCAGAGACTTATGTAGAGTTTGAAATTGATTGTTGGGAAAGTCACCAAGTAATTTATGTAGCAACTTATCATAATTAGTTGGTTTCCTTGATGTGAACAGCACTTTATGCTTCGCAATTGATTTTTTTCTGTGTATCTGCATAAAGCAACTCATTGTGTGCTGACCAAAAAGAGAATGATAATAATAATAAACTATGGGTAGTATTTTGTCTTTTAGTTAACGTGAGAAATCCTAAAATAATTTTTTTAAAAGATACATGTTTATATAGGAAATAGTTGCTTTAAATCACTTAATAACGCAGAATAGGATGAATGAGAGAATTGGAAACAGAAGAAATATATGAAAGTCCTATATCAAGCAGATATTGTGACTGCTAAGAAATTTGATTTGCTAATTTATGTGAGATGTCATTTGAAAATAAGATATTTCTGTCTTCGTGCTGCATGAAACCCTATGGAGGAAGGCAGCGTGCCTCTTAGGCCATTGTCTTCTTTTGAGAATACTCACGTTCCAAAAAACAAAATAGCATGGAACAGACAAAATCATATTTTCCATGGACAGGAACGCTCAGGAATAATCTGTGACATTTGCTCTGAATGCCAGGAAACATGTCCCAAAAGTGACCCAAGAGGAGTGGGTGGAAATCCTCTTCTGTTGGTACTATCAAAGAATAAAATAAGTATTATGAGGAGGAAAAAAAATCTAACTTGTCTTGCCTGTACAAAATGAGAAATTTGCTTTTAATGCCTTGCCTATTTTTTTGAATTTGGAAAATGGAAATTAGTGGAAGAGGGGATACTGCAGAAGCACGGAAAGCAAAGTAATGGTAAAGATGAGTGCCAGTGTGGGGGACTGAGGGGAAAAAAAAAAGCTTTGGTTCTCCTGGCTTATTAACAAGAGGTTGAACTTAGTTAAATGCTCTTTCAAGGGAAAAATCTGTCAAAATAAGTGTGGAAAAATGCTAGAAGGGGCCTTTTCTTAGGAAAGGTTTATTGCCATGAGCTGATTTCATCTGATAATGGGGCCTCATGTGCATGGATATTTGTGCTTGCGTCTGTGAATGCAGTAGACATTGGTCTCCATTGAAGGAAGTGACACATACACACAGGTGTTGCCTTCACAGGAATCTACAGATACTTGGGTGAGATCTAGTGCACATTAAAGGGGGTGTCTTTACTCATGAGTGTACCTTTTCAGAGCCCTTGTCTGTTTGTTTGCTGGAATAGAGCCACCACAAAGCAGTGGTCTTTTGTGGACCCGTTTACCTGAATGCTTAGTAGGGATAGCCTTTGCCAGTGCCTCTGTAAATCTCAAAGACTTTCCCAAATGTGGAATAAACTGTGGTTGGATTTGAGTTTAACCTTGACTAATATGGTTCAAGAAATATGTTTTTCTGGGTCATTGGATTCATGTTCTCGCCACTTGCAAAGTCAACAATTTCTTGCCTGTGCTTAAAAAGAATGTTGGATTTGAATCAGGATATTGTAGATTATCAAAAGTTCAGCATAAAAAGGTAATATTATTTATTACAGAGATGAGAGCAACCACTCATGTGGTTGTGAATGATACTTAAAGTGACTTGTAATTTTGTGCAAAAATGTTCTTGATGGTCAGAAAAGTTGATTTTTAAATTAGGGCATATTTTTGATTTGAAAATTTTCTCTGTGTTTCTTCATTTGAAAGTGAATTCAGGTGTTGTGACTGAGTTGACTGGAGGGAGTTCCAGGAATATCACTTACTATAGTGTTATGGATAATTTTTGTTTGGATAAAATACTGGTGGTGGTTTTTTTTTTGAAACAAAGATGTAAAGATGAAAAGAGAATATTTAAATGGCTAATCAAGTTTAGATTATACTTGATTAGAAAGCTAAGGAATTAGGTACACATTTCCCATTCCAACTCCATAGATAGGACTCCAGGACATAGGCAGCTCTTTGAAATTGTGAGATTTTTATTTTATTATTATTATTATTTTCCTTCAGAAGGTATTTAGTGTTTCAGGTTTCTACACTGTGCACTCCCTAATCTCACTCTTGGAAGTTTTGAGAATTTTTTTATTTTTTTTTCCACCTTCCCAATAATTTTGGTGATGTTCATTGAGACTTTCCCCAAATTTGTCAAAATTAACCTAGCAGTTCTGGCCTCAGGCTCCCATATAACTATCATATGAGAGTGAATGTGATCAGTGAGGACTTTACTGAAACTTCAGGGGTTTTTGTAGACTAGAAAGTATCTGATGTTTCACATCATAGCTCATTTCGTCTTGTTGGCAATAAGAAACTATGAGAATGCTCAAGCTGCAAGCAATGTGACTATAAAATGGGAGAAAAACATAGAAAACATTGGCTTTTGTAAGCAGAAACCTGGGACCCCAAACCATAAACCTATCTAAAATTTTCCCTAGGTATACAGGCGAACTAACAATGCCGTGAGGGTGCAACTGACAATTTAAAAAGATTGGCCAGTGAATCAGCCACTTGGCTTTGTAATAAATAGCCGTTTAGAGTAAAGATTCTAGCCATGAGATTGCAGCCCTTTCTGAGGAACACACTGTTGTGCACACACAATTCTCTGAGGAGTTCCCCATGTTTAGTTTGCACTCCAGCCTAGCCTGTTTTTTTGCAGGAGTCCTCCAATTTTATCATTCAGGCATTTTTACAGCCTCTTTGGAACAAATAAACAAACATCTGGAATCATGTGGTATATTTAATTAAAAACTTTTTGTTTGGCCAGAAATAGTAAAATCATGAAAAATTGCCTGTCTCCAAGCCCAGAAAGGCCAAATGATGAAGCTGTTGGCTACAGACAGTTTTACAATGTATGGAAATTCATAGATAGGCACACCTGCTGCATCCCCTCCCCCCGCTTTATTTTGATTCATAACCATTAATGAGTGTTTAGTGCACAGATTGTAACCCTTGCTTAAATAGGAATTTTCTCTATTTTTAATAATATGGAGGCACGTGTTGCTATATTCCACATAGCCTGCGCTGCTCCGTAATACATAGACAGATAAGCCTTTACAGTATTGATAACTAAAAGTCTGCTAACTGTGTATGCCCCTATTGAGTGATATGTCATATGAGTGTGTTGTAATTCTAAAGGAATTACAGGAATATTTATGCCACTCTAACACTCTGAGTGCCAAAGGCTGGAAATGTGAAAGATTATGTTTTCTCATTAAAATTAGAAAATATAATTACTTTATAAATAATTATTGTTGAATTTTATGTATGTCTTTGAGAAAGGAAAAAAAAAAATAAGGAGAAGATTCTGTGTACTTTTGTAGCCAACCTGCTTGCTATGATCTCTGATATTTCAAACTGCACATACCCTGTGCACACAATACTCCACAATACAGGATTATTATTATTTACGAAAGCAAGTATGTCTAATGAACTGCTGCCATTTTGGATACATAAATTTAGACTTTTAAAGATGTTGGATTTTGAAGACGCCCAGAGTTATTTTGGGGTTTGCACCCTAAAGTTTCCGAATTCTCATCGTTGAAAAAAATGGCACGCACACCCAAAATATCACTGCAGCTGAATGTTGTTCACAATTCTTCATGTTGTTTATGATTAACAGTTTGGGCTTTCCATTTTAAGATGCTTCTCTCTGAGGATTTAGGTTCCTAGCAGGATAGGATAGGATGGGATACTTAAGTGACCTCTGCCAGCTCTCCCACAGTTAGTGTTACTGAGCTGCAAGAAGAAGAGATGGATGTTAGAAACCAAGTACCAATTCCCATGCGGGGAATACAGGCAGACGCCTACTTTAACATTGGGGGTTTAAAAAAAAAAAAAAAAAAAAAGAGGTGGTGATGGTGTGGAGGAGGAAGAAATTTCCTGCAGTCAGAAGGGCAGCCATCTGCATAACAGCAATAAACTATTTTATCCCCTCGTGTGTTGGTTCTTTATAGCGCACACATCTTGCTGTAACATGTACTTTTTTTCCCAACCCTGAACAGCCCCAAAGATGCAACGTGTTTTGCATCGCTTTGTTCCGTGTGTGTGGTGCACTGGGAGGCTCTGGGCAAGGGCTCCTTGCTTTAATTTTGCCTTAAGGAAAGAAAGGGATATCTGTGTAATATTTCATTGCATGTTCTTCTGCAAGGAGAGCAAGCTGTCAACATTTAGTGGGATATGAATGTCTGTATTCAGGATCTAATGATATGTTTGCTGATCAAAGTTCCTTTCAGAGCTCTGAAAGCAAATGTTAAATAGGTTGACAACTTCCTTTTTTCTTTCCTGTTTTCTGATATTTTAGGGTCTGTTAGTAGCCTTGCTGCTGGAAAAGTGAATGATAGGGGGTACATTGACATTCTGTGTTAGTTCTGTATGCCCTTGAGCAGAGCTCGCACCTAGGGAGGAGACTTAAGTGGTAAACAGTAAGTCTAAGCCAGTGAAGTTGTTCTGTGAGCCTTACCAAAGAGCGGATGGTTGATCCTTTTTAGTTAGTATCTATTATGTCGCCTTTCAGAGCAACGTCAGGGAGACTGAAAATCACTTGTATTAATGTAAGATGAAATTCTTTTGCTGCGTGATTGAGAATATTGGTGTGTTTTGTAAGACCCTTTTAAGATAGCTTGTGTATGACTCTAAAGTGCCTAGTAAACCTAAGCAACCACCTGAAAGACCCCCCACCTGTGGCTGCATAAAACTGAAACAAAGAATGGAAAACAACCCATTGAGTATGCACTTTCCCACCTACTGAGAGCAAAATGCAATGCAGTGCAATTTTAGTACTTACGTGCCACTGGGGAAAATAGACTCCTAAAATCACATAGTGAAGCACTGGAAAAATTCAGCGAATTTGTACTAAGCACTATGTTATAAAAGCTAAGGAACCGTGGGCTTTACTTCTCAAGTGAAACAGATTTGTATTGCAGTTCTGTTACAATGCCTACCAAATGTAATGGTGATATTTAGCACAGTAGGCTGGAAAACAGCAAGGCTGGTGAATAAGCATCGTTTTGCAGGTATGCTATGCGGAGGAGAATGCAAGCAACCCTTGTGATGTCTAACGACTAAACACAGCTGCAAACCCCAAGTCTGTTGTCTTCTCCTTGTGTGCAGTGTTGCCTCCCATGCTGCTTTGGTTGCAGATGGATAGAGAAGGCAGCCTGAGTTAGCTCTTTCAAAGCCATTTGCAGTAGCAGACATGACTTCTCACAATTACTAGAGACCTAACTAGTCTTCATGTATGAGCTATGTGGGATTACACAGGTACCAAACTTATGGTCAGACTGCTGGATTCCCCCCGACTAGGTTCACTTTCTCTCCACTGCCAGCTGCTGAGCAGTGGCTCAGCACAATATTTAATTAGAGATGTTTGGAGAGATAGAAAAGCTGTATTTATAACATCCTTTTATCTCTAACTGTTCCTAACAGGAGGGAGCTGACCCAGCTTTATTTATTTTTTTTATTTATTTATCTGAGCCGTAAGTGGATGCTGGACAATCTTAAAGTCATCTTTGCTTCCAGGAGGAGAAGTAGTGGGATCAATGGAAGCCATTAGTTGGGTCTTGCTGTGTGATCCTGAATCTCTCTTAAAGCAAAAAGGTCATTAAAATACCCACAAAAACTAACAAACAAAGGCCTCATCTACCCACCCAATTAATTTATGAAGTTGGCAATTCATGTCCTTCTCCTTAACTCAGTGAATGATAAATTCCACCGGGTGGGGGGGTGGGTAGGGGAAGAAAGAGAGCAACCTTATAATAAATAAATTAAATATAAGCTATTAGATCATTCAGAAGCAATTTAGTGCAGTCTAATGCCAGCCATTACTGATGTAAAGTATCTGATGTGTCAGGAAAGAGAAATATCAGGTGGAAATTACAGTAAGGCAAAAAGCAGGCAGGTACACATCCACCCAATCTCTAACAGTAGGTGTAATGTTTGTCTCTGCCCTGCCATCTGATGCTGGATAGCAGTGACAGAAAGCGTGTGGGACATGGCCGAAGAAGTCCCTCTCCTAACTGTTAATTATCACACTGCTTTCTTTTTGTTTGTTTTCCTACTCTGTCATTATAAAACATAATCCCTTCCCAAAATGAGTTTAATAATAAAATGAAAGAGCAGCTGTCTGCTAAATTCAGTTTTTCTTGAAAAGTCCAGTTGCAATAAAAAGGGTTATAGTGGTTTGATTCAGTGATCACACAAGTGAGCAGAATTAGCACATTAAGGGATGCTACAGAGAGGGATAGTGCTTGGAATAGTGTTAATGTCTCTGTAAATTCTTGTGTTCTGCTGGCCTTATGTGCTGCTGTCTGGGTTTGGGAAGATGGCTGTTCAGAATGAAAGGAGTGGATTAATTAAAACAGAGTATGAGATTGTAAATGACACTTGTTGATACAGGAAACCTCATCCAGGCAGAAAAAAAGTTCTGTGGAAATTAAAATGTTGATTACACACTTTGACTAAATAGAAAGGACATATAGGTATGTTCTCCACAGCACAGAGGGCCAGAAAGAGTTTTATGGGTGATGGTGCTCAGTGAGAACAGAAACTGGCTTGCGGAGGCTGGCGCAGTGGTAACGTGGTGAGAGAGAGATACATGTAAGAAAAGGTCACACGCAGGAAAAGCATTTGTAACCTTAAATCTTCCATCTTATACAGAAACAGTGTTTCTCATGACAAATTAGAGTGCTTTGGATAATCCATAATGAAGCTCTGGTGGCTGTTTCGCTCCTTGAAGAAGCTGCGGTGTCTCACCAGGGAGTCGAGTCGTGCTCCATCCTTCTCTTCCGACTAGGGCAGAATGCTGCAGGCAGGGAGGACCAGGAATTAATACTGCTGCAAAGTGGTGGAGGTTGCTCTGGATTTATTTGTATGCGTTTGAGGGACCAAATGTAGAGTTGCTCTTCCAATTTCTAAATTAGCTACAAAGTTGTGCACTCCTTCAATCCCATGGTGACATAAAATAAATAAAGGAACAGCAGCAAGGTCTCATCATTTTGATCTGTCAAGGTCAAACTCATTTTATCTTTCATCCTGAGTATTTTCTCAGTATAGAAGAGAATGAAATACAAAGCAAGGAACATAAAATATGGATAGTGAGATCTAACATTCTATATTACCTTAGGTTTTTGTTTGGTCTGTTACTGGTTTATTTTTCAGAGGGATGTTTATTGTTACTGGTTTATTTTTGGGAGGATATTTTTCTTCAAGGTCTAATACAAGCTCTTCTAGTAAGAGTTTTCAGGTATTTTAGGCAGTCTTAATTTATGGATTTCATAATTTCCTTATGTTTTCAAATGCTGTTCTATTATTTCCTAATAAAAATGACATCTGATTTCTGCTTCTTGCAGATTCCCGAATTTCATAAGCTTAATACAAAAGATTTTTCAATCAGCCTAGGGAATGGTTTCTCTGATCTGTAGGTTAGAAATACTATGTTGGAAGCAAGTATGTTAGTACAAGAGGGAATCTCTAGGCAGTTTCTCCTTCTGGCTGTAGTGAAACCTGCACAGATTATAGGGAGGAAATCCATACACATGCTAGGCATCGCTGTGCTTTAAAGCAACTAGCTGCAGGTGTTTTAGCCATGAACATATGGCTAGATATATATAATGAGGGTTTTCAAACTTCCAGCCAAGTCTCTACTTGCAGGGTAACAAAATGATGATGGGAGAGAGGGATAAAATATATGTATATGTGTTGAGGTAATGATGTCATGCACTAGTGAGTTATTGCTGCATTTTTGCCTCTCATAATTTCATTCCATATCAATAGCAGTATGTGCACTACCACTTCAAAATCTTTGAAGCTGAGGGGTGCTATATACATATGTGTATGAACAATGCTTTCTGTATTAATCAGCCTTTGACTGCTGAACTTGAGGAACGTACTTTCATGTCTGTAGACCTTCCCTGTCTGTAGTAACTTATAACTGCTAAACAGAGGGTTCTTGAGGGCAAACTTAGGTCATTATGGAAGGCTTCTAAATATTCCTTCCTGTATAGGTGAAATGCAGTCACTTTAGTTGGTCACAGTTTGTTAAGCATCACAGCTAGACAACATGTCAGTTTTCTATCACATCCTAAAGCGCTTCCTCAAGTACCTTGAGATTCCTTGGCAGTTTATTAGGAGAGTAATCCAGAAGGAATGTTACTATTTAAGTGTAAACATTTCCTGTAGTGCCTAGGTAGCTACTAGAAGGCCTTGAAATATTGATCTTGTTTTAAGTTCTACACAACAACAGGGTGTCTGTGCATCTGTGGATGCTCATGGCTGGATTCTGTCCAAGGCTGATGAAAATTTTCTCCTCTTCTAAAGAATCTTAAACTTTCTGATTGATAATCACCGATGTTAATTTTTTTGTGACTTTTGATTTGGGAAAAGAAGACTAAGAACAGCTCGATTAGATTTGGCTTCTCTATAGTGAAGGATAGCTTGATAGATAACGTGTTTAAATTGGAAGGGAGGGGGGAGCATGAAATAGATCATATTGTAATTTCAGTAATCAAATGCACTGAAATATGTCATTGAAAAGATACTTATGAATCTTAAATCTTAGGATGGCTGTCAGATTTCTTTTAGTCTATGAACAATGACAATCATAATTTGAAGATGAAATACGGTCAGAGCTTGTCTCTCTGACAGTCATTCCAATATTTAGACAAAAAAGCTCTCTCTCACAGATTTCATTAGTCAACTTGTGGTTTTTACCTTTTCCCTCATGTAACTCTAATATACTGTGAGAAGCTTAGACAAGTAAAATTGAGTGTTACCTCATATAAACATGAAAGAAATTACATATAAGTATGATAAAGCCCGAGGAACTTTAAGTGCCATCCCGCACATTGCGTGTCTGACCTAGGGAAGAACAGGGCTGTATCTGATGAGCTTGGGTGGGTTTTTGAATAATTGCAAAATTTTCTCCAACTGATCTAAAGCCTCCTCCTACATTTTCCTACGTCTAGTGCATAGCTCAATTAAGTTATTCGAGTTCTTTTGTATACTATTACTTAGAAAACGGAAGGGGAGAAAAAAAAAAGAGAGAGAAAAAAAAGAGAAAAACTAACAGCATTTGGAGAGGTTGGAGACCTTCTGTGGCCAAGCCAGAGAGAGAGAGTGAAGGGTTTCAGATTAACAGAGATCTGCATTTCTAAGTACCTTGTATGCAGAGTGTCTCTGGCACTTACAGTACAGTAATGTGTGGATCTTGGCTAAGCAAGTCAAAAAGCTTGAAAGAATGGGAGTTTTGAAAGCAGGGAAGAAAGGGAATTTGATCTAATGTCATAAGGCAGGGAGCTTTGAGGCCTTGGGTCACAATTAGCAAAGGGTCTGGCACCTGCTGTCTCCAGCCCTTGTGTTTGTTTTGAGAAAGATTTAGTAATCCTGTTTGTGGGATGTGGCTCCTTCCTCATCTTCCTCCTCCTTCCAGCTGTTGTGGCTCAGAAATCACCTGTGCAGCAGTGATATTGGCATATGCATCCTTGATTTGGGCAAGAGTAACGGAGAAGCCTCACCCGCAGCAACTCACCTACAGCACTGCCTGCTTTTTCTGTCTTTTTGATGTCAGAATGGTGATTCTCTTTCTGCTTTTTGCAAGGGGATTATTGTGTAACTTGTTTTGATCTTTAGTGTTGTTTATTTTTATCTGATCCTGACACAAGTGAAATAACTAGTGAGAGGTCAGGGCTGACCACTGTCACTTAGTCATGCCCAGGGAGAATTCTCATGTCATATATGCTGCTTTGGCCATTTTTGTAGTTTCGCTATATATGTTTAAGTCTTTTTAAAGCTTCTCACAGGATAAAATGAATGTTTTAGCATAGAAACCCTGTGCAATCATTGTAGCTTGTGTAGTTCAAGACCTAAATTGTAATTTTATGCATAAATTGTGTAAAGTATTAAAAAAACAGAAGAAATAAATGAGTGACGGAATGTAGACAGGCAGTGCAGAATTAGCAGTGTTGGGCATCTGTTGAATCATCTGACATCATTATCTTCCCTCCCGAAACATGTCAAGGAGCATTTCAATATGTGCAGACACCGGTTTTCAAAATAGCCTGTGGAGGTTAGTTTCTTCTAAGGCATACTGATCTTTCTGTGAGAATTTCAGCTGTAGTGACTTTTTTTGATCAGGTACAGTTTCCATGTTAATAACTGTTTTCCTTTTGCATATGTGATATAGACCCCTTAAAAATAATCTGTATTTTTTTAAAAAAAGGCTCCTTCTTGTAACAGCCCTTTCTTTGAGCAATTGCAAAGTGCTGTTTCAGGGAAGGAGCACTACCACATCATTTAGCCTGTTCACATACACTGTGCTCTTAAGATATTGTGAAGCGAGTGACAGGCAGCTCACCTCAGCTATAATGGGCACAAGATGAGCCAGCCAAGGGCTTTTTCGCTCAAGCGCAAGTTTTTTTCCTGTCCACTAAACCCAAAAATCGAAATGATCCCCACAGTACTTTTCCGAGTTGTTCACAAAAATAATTAAGTGTTATGTGATCGCTTCTGATGCTGTGTCATTTCTTCGCTGAAGCTGATGCTATTATGGCTATAAACTACTATAGCGTAACAGCTGTTTATCAAAATATTCATGAAAATTTTCTGTGACAGGAGAAATGGGCATACTTGTAATACTGTTTCCATGGAAAAAGATGCATAGTGCTTAGATTTAGTCAAAATTATGGCATGCTGTTCTGAACTTGACAGAACTAGTTCAGCACATAATCCATAATAAAATAGGAACTGTAGTATTTAAACACTAATTCAGTGCATATCGGTTTGTATGCAAAGACTCTATTTAAGATATTGCAAAACAGGTTTTTATAACAAATGCCTCCCAAGCTATGGCAGGCATCCCGGTCTTGAGTAAGGTCTTTATCTGAGATCCAAGTGGTGGTTCCATGGTTTGCTGTGGCTGCCCAGTATAACAACCAGTGAACGTTACATGCGTTTTTGATTGATGAGGTATTGAGGAGGATTTGGAAATCTAAAAAAAACATATTATTATAAAGCTGACAGTACAGTGGGAAATGGAGCCAGGAATGTACCTATAATTTAGGGTAAAGAGTAATAATGAGCGCCCATAAAAGTAAATAACCATGATGTTAAATAGACTGCAGATCATTTGCACCTTGAGGCTTTTCTCAGATTTTGTGCCAGTAAAGAAATGTGGTAATAAGCCCTCATGTCTTTAGCCAAAATTATTCCTTTTGCACAGATTGTATTTGTTTTAGGTCATCTGAATAGTCCCAGAAATATTTAGGAGCGTGAAGGGGAGGAGAGGAGGAAGATGAAGGCAGAAGTCATAAAAAGCCTGCACTAGTTTGAAGCAGTACTTCACATTCAGGTTGTCCTTGATCATATTTTTTTTTTATATTGCTTCTGACTCTTTCATAGCCGATAATGCCATTTTGAAATCCTTTCTGAGCAGCTGTAATTATTCCAGTTTTATTCAATAAGAAATCACTTTTGATCACTCCACACATGTAAAATGAATTGGTGTGATTGCTGGCCAATTCTTGCAGCAGCCTTGGAAGTTCTGTCTTAGCCAGCCCTTTCAATGTGTCAGTCAAAGAGAAAAATGCTTTACTGTCTGTCTTTCCTTAGGGACAAGTGCTTTGGGTTACAGAGGGCAGGTTAACTTTTCCTATTTTCCCAAGTGGTGGGGAAAGTGTAGCATCAGCTTTCATCGTTAAGAAATTTAAGGCTTCTGTATAATATGTGCATTTTACTAAGTGCTTCTGCTTTTACCAAGAAGAATCTCTCATAAAACTTATCACACTACTGATTTTTCACGTTTTTTTATGTCAATATTATTCTTAGGCTGTGTCATTTAATCATATTTGTCATACAGTAGAGCCTGTATGTCCTAATAAACACTGGAAGCACATTTTGCAGCTTCCCTTCTTTTCTTTCTCAAAATTTCTGACCACTGAATTTATTAGTTAAATACTTAACACGGCAGATCAGTGACTTTCATCTTCTGTGCAGATTCAGACAGTTTACAAATCACTTGGTTGTCATGCTGTTGTGTAAGAATTTTTGTGGACATGTTCTTCCTCTCTGACTAAATTTATTGAACCATACTGAAAGGAAATTTGGAAAGCAACACATTCTTAGTAACATGTTGTTAGTTCAGTGAAAGGTGGAATGGTCAACAACTTTTCCATACTTCAAGTTCCCAAAGCAAAAGGGAAATTTATCATCTCCATTGAGATATAAACTAGTTTATTTTCAGTCATTTATCTGAAAAGTTGATGCTCACCACAGTAATTCATCAAACATTTTTGTGAAGAGTATCTGGCAGGGATTCTTGGCATCAGTCTTCAAAATTTCTAAGAGTTCCTGCATCCTCTGGGAACAGTGTGACTCCCTTTTCTTATTGCACATCTGGAAGAAATGTTGCTGCCTTTTTGTTTCAACATGGAGAGAATTTTAGGATAGTGATTTCACCTCCCTGAACTATCTGCTGGTGCCTTCGAAGTTCTGGAGTCTTGATGAAAGAGGAAAAAAATGCTATTATAAACTATGTTTTTACTGCAGTTCGCATTTGCAGACCAAAAAATAATCTTATTGTGTAATAATAACAGTGGGAGCAGTAAAAGCAATTGTGAGAAAGCTTTACTAAGTGTTTCCATTAAGTTAAAGCTTTCATTAACAGTATTTTATTGTTTTTCAGGTGAAGCAAGGGGCTAAATTCTGTGGAATTATTTATTTAATATATGTTATTCCTATTGTGTTATTTGACCTCAGGATTTTTAGTTAAATGATAAGTAGATGCTTGCTTCAGTTGAATATCATGATATTTTTAATAATGTGGAAAGCTCTGCAATGCTTCAGTCAAAAAAAAAAAGTTTTAATCATAAATTTAAGATTATTTAACAGCCAATTTAACTATTGGAAAAAGTTCGCACCTAATACTCAATTCTAAATATTCCCTTATCTGAATGACAGGGAATGTATTGATTCTTTGTTGCTCATAATCAGTTCTAAGTATTTATGTTTAATTATTAAAACTATTTATTCCAATTGCAAATGTCTAGACAATGCTAGACAACAGAAATATAGTTATCTAAAAGCTTATCCTCCTTACTATAAAGTTTCTTGTTTTTGTTTTATTTAATAGGATCCATTACTTTACTTGTCCTAATCCAGTAAGTCATCTGAACTGTCAAATTCCATTATGCACTTTTGTCTTTTGATGAACATGAATAGATTTAAGCCTATGCCTAAAAGACTTAATGGATGAGAAACTTTTCATTAGAACAGGGGTTAATGCTGTTTGCAATCTTTGTGTTACTAAAAATCTTGAAAAGAGGGAATTTGGAATAATATTTCAATGAAAAATGGTGAAAGGCAGAACGCCAACAGGAGATGCATTAATAATCCATAAAGCTATGGTAGCCAACTAATTTGGGACATTATAAGAAATCTTGGCTTTATGCTAGACAATATTTCTAACATGAGTTTCCATCAATAAGTGCAGGAAATACTAAACTGGGTTATTAATCTGCAAGAGAGAGACTAAAATTCAGAGAGACCTGATTTCTGTTCAGGAAGAGGCTTTTTTTTAGCATTAAATTTCAGTCCAGTGTATTATAGAAAGCATCCAAAAGTATTTATTATTGACTTGAATGTTTTTTCATTACTAATTAGTAGCAAAATCTCAGTGATCTGTCCTAGGTTATTCTCTTTCTCCTCCCATTCCCAATACAGTCTCCTGCATCGTTCTCCATTCTTCATAGGAAGCCTTGGGCTAATGATCTATTGTGTATTTGCTATTACAGTTAGTAAGTATCATGACGTGTGTGTGTCCTGTATTATCAGTCCTGCTTCTTGCCTCTGTTGTACCCTAGTTAAGTGTTCTGTAGTACATGGACTTCTCCAAATGAAAATTCAATATTTTCAATAATATTCTGAGAAGCAGAATGTAAATGGAGGAGAAGAAGGGGCAGTGAACACTTGTTGTCCCACAGTGCTCACTGTGTTTGGCAGTTACATGTTGGCTTCCCCGTGGCTTACAAAGAGACCCTGGAGGTTCCAGGCTGAATCATGCTTTAAATAGGATTTCAAAATTCCATGAATTGTTTTCTTGAAATTTGGCTACAAACTGTTGTTAATCTCATGTGTTGACCTTTCTCATAAAATTTAACAATATTAGACTAAAATGTCATATTGACAACCGAACTCATATTTTCAGAGTCAGACTGGAAAATAAGAATTTTCAGTTATGTAGGTTTAGTTTCTTTATCTTGATTTTTGCTTCAACCTGACCTGCATGCAGTCAAAACCTAGGAATGTGTTTGCCTTCATCTCTCCAATATTCAAAAATGCTCCATATTCAAATGGCTTATGCTCTGCAGCCTGTAATATTGCTTCCTATTATTGCTTCTATACCAAGGGATAGAGAGAAGTCTTCCTCCTGCTCATCCGCTTTCTGAGGTGAATTAGCGCATTCTAACAGGTCCTGTGTTTTCTCCTTTTCTGTTAGACCAAAGCTTAATGCTCATGCCTTTTTCCTTTGGGCTGTGACACTGGATCCTGGATTCTCCCAACCCATTTCACTTGCTAATTGATGCCACTTGTTCCTGATGTGAACTGACATTGTTCCTCATCTAGGAAGATTTTGGAAGCAGCCTTGCTCTGATATGCAACATGATCTGACAGCGATCACAAGCTGTCCCTATAGAATAGTACCTATTAGACCATACCTCTGAGACTTGTGTTTCTGGGACCTTAGTGTATCTCTCAACATATTCCCTGAGTCGAGTAATCTGAACTATCTTCTGAGGGATTCAGAATTCTGACTTCAAGATGAGTTTAGTGAAGAACACAGGCAATGTATTGACTATTTGGAGAGAAGAGGGATTATAACATTTTGTATAGTAATTGGTTACCATGGGTTCCATGTTTGCTGACCTGTTACAGAGATTGTCTAATGTTTTGACTATTCCACCAGCACAAAAAAAAAAAAAAAAAAAAAAAAGGCAAAGAATTCTGAATCATTTGGTAGAAATTTTGTTTTTACTTATGTATGTTTATTAGAGGATTGCTGACAGGAAACATTAAAGGCTGTATAAATTAGTAATTTTACCATTTTTTCCTGTATAGTTTCACTAGTTATATGGTTTGGCTTCCCTTTTGCTGCTGGATTACCTTTAGTGGCTTGTGCAGTGCTAATCTCCTTGGAATTTAGTGATTATCACAACCAAAATAGATATTAAGTGGAGCATTCCAGAAGGGATTATCACCTTCTCTCATCTAGCTAAGAAAGAGCTTTGACTAGTACTTTTCTTTTAAGAGAGAGGATGGACAAGTGAGACATTTCTAGTTTCAAGTCATACTTCAGCTACCACCACTAGAAAATAAAGAATTTTCTGCAAACCCCTGCAGGCAGCAGAACAGAAATAACCTCTAGGAGTGCTTTGTGCTTTTTCTAGTACTTATACTGGAAGTACTTTTTACAGTACCTAGAAAAAACAAATTGAAAATTGGTCTGATTAAAGATACGATGTTTCTTATCAGTTGTTTATGTTCAGTATATAATTCATCAAGGAAATAATGCAGCTTTTCCTGCTTCATCTGAAGTATATAGCAAACACCCAGGCTGAAAATATATGTATTCCCTTGTGAGAAAGCATAAGGGCAAGCATATTTGGGCTTGCTCCAAGGAAGTAGGTATAATTTCATGGTTTCCAGCAGGGGTACGACTCTGGCTATATGTGGCCGGCAGCAGCAATTTGTCCATCGCGCTCCTCAGGAGCCCTAGAGCTGGCATGGAGTGCTCCTGGTAATCCTGACAGGACAGGCTGTCCTGCTAGGGACAACCTCCTCCAGGAATGGGCAAAGACATGGCAGGGTGAATGTGTTTTGCAGCCATCATTTGAAGTCTGGACCCACCTCTCGCTTGTAGATCAACTTGCTGTAGTGTGTGTGCACTGTAGGTTTGCTCATTGGGTGGAGATCACAATCAGACTAGGGCCCACAGCAAGTACCTGCTGATCTATCTTTAAAAGATTTTCTTATGGTGATATATTGATTAGATAAAATAGGGAGGAAATTGGGGCTGTCGATCTTTTACTACAACATGAAAAGAAATGGTATTTCATGTTGGATTTTATGAATAGAAAATAGTTATAATCTATATTTAGAAGAAACAAGTAATAAATACTGTTATATATATGTATATAAAATTCAGAGGGAGGCGGTGTGAAGTTTTGCCTAATTTAGCTGCTTTAGCTTGTCTGCCCAATTCCAGTCCCAAAGACTTTTATAAAGAACTTTTACGTCTTTGGTGGAACATTAAGTGAAAAATAATCTCCAGCTCTAAACGTTGAACTGTTGGTTGCCTAGTGATTTATTTAACTTAGTTTTCTCATGGTATGAACTATTATAATGATTACATAAAAGTATAACATAGTTCATTCTGTCTTTTCTGTGAATTTTGGGGGAAAGCTAGAGAGATTGATTGAACACGAAGTGATCAAATGTTAGCGAAAGTCTTGCAATAGATATTTTGATAAATAGAATTTGTTAGCTATAAGTAAGAAAAATACAAAGTTTTGTATTTCACTAATATTTTTTCCACTTTCCAGTAATTATGTCTATAAAAGTGCAGTGTATTGAGCATTTTATAGGATACTCAGAGGTCTATCTATAAAATACAACTAGTTTGGATACTAAAGGTTAGTTGGATTGGATTCTGGATCATATGAAAAAGCACAGGTCTTTACAATAAGATAAAAATGTAAATTTTATAAAAGAGCATCAATACAATCATTGATCTTCTGTCTCCTTGTAGGCTAGTAATTGTTGAAGAAAAAAGTGTCTTCCCATTTGGATTACAGCTTTCACAGGCATGCTGTAATCACTGGAACAGGGTAATGAATTAATCTCCCCATGGAGTTACCCCATTGTAGTTTTCTGAGAGATGCTAGGTATTTACACACGGGGCATACACCATGAAATTCAAATTGAAATGAGAGAGATGTGATTCAATTCTCGTCTACCTTCTGCTGGGCATAATTCCCAGAACTATGGTACACGTAAAGAAAGAAGTGAGATAATATCACAATGTGAATGAGGTTATAAATGCTTCCCACTGCAGTACTTGGATATCATTCTGATGAACATGAATAGAGTGTGAATCACATGTTGACCTCTGCACTTGTATCCAAAGGAAAAATAAAAATGATGGGAACACAAATGGATCATCTTGTCAAATCCCAGATGCTGCCTAATTTTTCTGCTCACTTTTCCTTTCCCATGTGCTTGTTTCTTTCTGCCAAGGTACTGCGGATGACCTTTTTTAGGTAAGGGACCTGTGGATTTGCCCCATAACCTTTTGTCATTATGTTGTTTGTTTAGTCCAGACCTGTAGCTCTGCTTTTCGATATGTCTCTGACAGAGTTTGCATCCCTTTTGTCTCTTAGAAGATTTAAATGGTATTAGGAGTTTCTTACAATATTTGTTGTTGTTGTTGTTGTTAATGATGCTAAAGTGGGTGGTGGCTGGAAAAGTATTTCTGAGGATAGATCCAGGGGAACCAAACAGCCTAAAAAGTATAATTAGTCTTGAAAGCAACTTGTGCTAATATTCTAGGAGAAACAGAGCTACAGAGACAATCCTAGAAACAGTGTGTGTATTTATATATACGTGTGTGCTGACACACACTGACATGTGTAATAGTGAATAGAAAAGTGAGAATTTTGCGATATGTAGGCCATATATTATCCCTCCCAAAATGTCTCCAGTGAGAGATCCTCTTGGGCTAACTGGCCTGTTTGATTGTGGCCCCTTTGAATGATAGCTGTAAACTACTAGGAGTTCAGTACATAGTAACGAAAATGGTTAGATGTCTAGAAAAATTGCTTTTGCACAAAAAAAAAAAAAAGTTAAATATGATGCTTGCTCTATGCTGGCTAAGTGAAAGGAAAAGCGTCGTTTGGAGAGGAGAAAATACATTTGTGAGTAATAGAAGCACTGCATATAAAAGCATGGAGAGAGAAGAATCAGTCACACCTTCAGAGGTGAGGTATATAGTTGAGCAGTAGAGTGGAGTGAGTGGAAACAACAGCTAATTTCCAGAAACAGACAGGGAAGAAGTAGGGGAGAAAAAAAAAAAAAAAAAAGAAGGTGAAGGATCCTATCAGGGAGAACTTCTGAAGACATGTGAAAATACTGAGTGCATCTGGCCAAAAAAATGGTCTGCAACTGTCTAAGGAAAGGAGACAGAATTATCACTGGGATGATTGTTCATGGACTGTACAATGAGGAAATGGAAAGAAACTGAGTGAAGTAAAAAGCAGAGACTGAACGCAGGGAAAAGCTGCAATATTATGACCTGGAGAACAGCCTTCTAAATTCAGTTATAGAACCTTTAGCTTGAAAGTGGACTGTAGCCAGCAAAGATCAACATGTGAGTTAAGAGTAAATTCAGAACTCGCCATTTAAATGCCTGAGACATTACAGAAAGAGATTTTGATAAATAATTTATAGTTGCTATCTTGTTTGGCTAAACAATGAGGAGTGGGTATGGCCTTTGCAATCCATAGATTGCAAAGAATGTTGGCTAAGGTGTTGAGAAATTAAAACATTTTATGCACCTTTACTGTTGTTTGCCAAGCTTTGGATCGTGTCCCCATAAGACTTCTTTTTATATTTTTCATTTTTATTTGATTAAAATTGCCCTTGACAATACTGATCTGTATTGGACATTTTTCGGGGTCATTACTTGGGGTAAATGGAAGGCTCACTATTTGCCCTTTTCTGTATTAGAAGCATTGACATGAGAAAATTAATTAAAATTTTATATCAGAAGCTGATGAAACAGTTACACTAACTTGTATTAAATAATTTGACTTGATGAGTATGGAAGTTTCATATTCAGGTAGGTGAAATTTATATTTTCTATATTTATATATATTTACATATACCTGCATAAACTAAGCCTGTCAAAAGATATTTGATCGTGCCCATTCCAAACTGTCTGCTTTGTTGGAATGAGCAGGGAATTGTAGAGATAGGAGGAAAAAAAGAAGGCATCTTTGGGAAGCTCAGAACTCTATTTACACTTAAAGAAACTGATCTGAAGCAGTATATCTGGTAAAATGTAGTAAAGAAACTTTTTTTTTTTTTTTTAACATCTCTTCTCTAGAGAGAAATTATGATGAGTCCAAACCTCTTTTTTTTTTTTTTTTTTTTTTTATTGCAATCAGGTTTCCTCTAAATATATTGCGCCCTACAGGTCAAAATGATTTACTTCTATGTTTTTGGACATCTGAGTTCTATTCTACTGTTGCCAGTGTGTTTTCAGCTGTGCCAAAACTGAGCAGGTCTGTGGTTTCTTTGTAACATCAAAACGAAGACATTTATCACTGAGATTTATCATGGGACAGCCAGCCAGATGGTTTGGTATTTTAAAGGTGAACTGTTTGGGTCTTGATTAGCTCATGTGATCTCTTAGTTAAAGACAACTATATCAGCTGCTCACTGGAAAGGCTTTTATTTTTTTCCCTTTTAGTAATGCAGAAATATTAATATAATGGCAGATGTGCCATAGATTGTCATTTTAGAAAAAAAACAAGTCATAACTAATTCTACTGATTGCATTCTAATTATAATGTGACCTCCTGTTGCTTTGCATGGAAGTATGATTCATTCCAAATACAAGCTACTAACTAGCATGCACAATAAATGACCTTTAGAGGGGCAATTGCAAGATTACTTTTTTTTTTTTTTTTCCCCCCCCTCATTCCACAGATATTTATTCTGTCAAATCTGTACTATTGGGTATGAGGAGACAAAGTATATGATGGTAGGCAGTACCTTTTAGTAGAGCAACAAAGTCAGATGAAAGAAGTGGTTGAGGTTTTGGGTATGTGTGGCCTTCAGATCTGCTGTCAGGCCCATAAACTCATCTGCTTGATCAACTGATAAAAATAATAGAAGACACGAAGTTGGGGTGGAAAAGCAGACCTGAAGAAAGTCGTATATGCCGCAAAACTTGTGTGTATTTTTTTTCTACATAAATTGTCCTATTGAAATATATGTCCTGCTACACATCCTGTCTTGCCTATATGCTTACACATTCTCATCTGTGACCATATTACTGTTTCAATAGGCGATCGTGCTTTGCCCTTTTATACATCCCCCGCACCCTAATTTTACCCCCAAAAATGTATGTTTCATGTTTTGGAGTAAATGCAAAAGAGCTGTTAATACATTCATACATACATACAATGATGTCTATGAACCTTTAAATAAATCAAGGCTTCCTTCCCCCCTTAAATACTCAAGATCCAACTCAGAAGAGCCTTCAGCATTTAGGATTAGTTTTCTTTTTAAATGGCCAGTATCTATCTTCCACATATATGAGCAGTCTGTAATTAGATGTGTTTTGGGAACAGAAAAAAAAAGAAAAAATCAATTATTTTATGCTTTTTCATAGTTTTGATAAGACTTTTGATAAGGCGGTAGAAGAATAATTTTATTAAAATTTCCATGCAGTTTAGCTGCATTTAAGCTCTAATGGGTAACTTTTTGTCCATCCTGGATCTGTCACGTGTATTTCGCTTTCTTCAGAGGATGTTCAGATATTTTCCTGTCTGAGAATAGGATTTTAATTCCACATTCAACAAAATGTCAGAGATATCTCAAATTTTACATGTCCTTTGCTTGTCAAGAGTAATTGAAAAACTTTCTAGATTGTTGAATCCTAGCAGTTGGAATGCAACGTAGTGCTGAAAAGTCTTTACTGTCTCCCCTGCACGGTCTTTGCTCGTTTAATCCTTGTGTTCACTTTCTGACATCAGTTCTTTAGCCATATGGCTTCGGTGAGGTCTGTACGGAGAAGTCTTTGAGTAAGAAAAAAGTAATGGAATCTTCACTTTTGTAATCTGAGGTCCTCTCTTTTGGCCTGTACGAGTTCTCCATATAGTTTTTAGAATTTGCATTGCTTGGTAATTTCAATAATAATTTCATTCATGTCACAATATTCAGTCAGGAATGTATTAGACACAACTTTGTCTTATGACAGTAATGTGACAGAGCTGGGAGGCAAAAATCTCTCCTGCAATCTATAGATTAGTGGTGAATATGACATGCAAATAATGATCAGATGCCCTATACATTATCACATCAAGGATATATGTTTCTATTTTATATGTTTAAATACTTAATATAATTTAAGGAAGTATGAAATAATATTTTATTTACAAGAGTCTTTCTTCATTGTTCCTGTGTTATAGCAAAACATGTGTGTGTAAATAAAAAGCAGGGAAAATAAGGTAGAAGAGATGGGAAACTAATGATTCAAGAAATCACATAGCATCAGATAATTCTATTTTGAAATCACAGCAGTAGCACCCAGAGGCGTAAACTCCCCAAATTATTAGTGAAAAGCCCCTTTGATATATCCAGTACTACAGAAGCCTGAAGGCACTCTTTTTTATTAGTGCCTAATGTTTCCTGAAAGAAACATTTAGCAGACATTAAAATATATATATACCTGTTTAACTTTATAATCCAGTTTCTCTGACACTTATTTACTGATGCTTGATCTTGCTACTTAGATTTAATGTTTTGTGTTGGCTTTACAGCTTTGAGAGTTTCAGGGTTCTCTGACTGGTTGGTATGTGTAATTTAGACAAGCAATTTTTATCTTGTCTTCAAGACTGTCTTTTACCTTCACTTTTTCATGTGTCTTTTAAAGTGGCCCTTTCCTATGTCTTGGTCACTACAGTTATCCATACGACGCAATGAAAAACTTGGAAGTCTTTATCCACAGGTCTCTAGTATTTGCTCTCAACTGTAGCTGGTTGTAACCTCCTTGTCTTCCTCTCCCCTGCTCCCATGGCACAGTGTTAGGTGAATTTGGTTTCTATGAAGTATTTCTTAAAATTCTTCTCAGTTTTTCTCTGCTATCTTATTTATGCATGGACATGTAGTGTAGGATTGTTGCTTAGAAGTGCAATTGGTCTTATGCGGCTTAGGCTTGTATCATTCTTTTCACCCAGAGAAATCAATTAAATGGACAGATATTATTAAGCTATTCTTATTGAAGACAGAACTGTTGCTCTTAACGAATTAGGCGCACTCCTAATTTAGCCCAAATTAAGCCCCACATGTATAAGTGCTCCGTATAGGAAAGCTTCTCTACAGAAGGAATATGTGAGTGTATGCAAGTTTATGTGTGTCTTTACTGAAGTGAGACTTAAGCACAGTTTTGTGGCAGACTTGCTGGAGAATTGGTATCTCATAGTTTTCATAGATGTTTGGCAGCTCTATTGAAGAGATGTTGTTTGGATGGCGCTGGGATATGGGACTCTCAGTTATAGCAAGATCTGGATCAAAGAGACAATTCTGTAGCCTTTTTTCTTAAAAAGGCCAGAAATCACTCCCTTCAAGTTGAATATCTGAGCATGACTGGGAACAAGTGAGGAAAGGAGGAGCTGGAAGGAGAGTGGTTCCTGAGGTTTTAGAAATTGGCATGAATTCCTCTGTTTCTCCTTTATTTTAAAAGGGAGACATTTTTGGAAGACAATGGAAATATTCTCACCTATTTTCTAATTCATTCAAATTCTGTCAATTCGTCAAAGAGAACAGAATTATACGTGGACACCTCACTTCCCACCCTTGGTAGATGAAGGGATAGGTACATAGATTGTGATGAAGTTCTTGAAAATGAAGTTGGTCTTGACAGAGAATCACAGTGCAACTTTTATATGGGAAAAGTCAGTGAAAACTATCATTTTAATTTGAGAGGACAACTCGCTTCAGTTTAGGAATTTGATTGTCTGATGAGTTTTGACAAACAATGTCACTTCAAGAAGATTCAGATGAATGAATTTCAGAGGTCAGATCTAACAGCTGACTCCAAAATACTGTAACTTTGCCTAGTAATGGATTGATTTGAACCAGGATGGGGGCGTGGAGGAAAAGAGGAAAAAAAAAAAGAGAGAGAAATGATGTGTAATTATGTGGTTAACCTTAGCACTTAAGGTTTTTCTGTCTTTGCAAAGCTGGTAATTTAAGAAGGTGATCAGAACAGCCAAAAGCCTCAGATTTTCCTTTTTTCATCCTTATAAAAATCCATCTGATTAATGACGGAACTCAATAAATTACAAAATAAAAAGTTGAGCTGGTAGATTTGGCTTACAGTGTCATATGTTATTTATTTAAAAATTGGATTGCACTGGAAAACTCCTGATTGTATGGGCTAAGGAAATATTGGTGGATGTTTCAGGAAAGACAGAAATGCATAACTCTGTATTTCTCTGATATATTAAAAGGGAGGGTTACTTCTGTTATGTTTTTGCAACAGAGGCTGGATAGGTAGAGGAGAAGAAGCTTGATTCATAGCATACTTTGAAAATGCTATAGAATTAAACATGAGTGTTTTGAGTATGTATATGCGACCAGATGCATACTTTTGTGTGGTAGCTGTTCATTCAAGGCTTAAATCCATATGGAATATATGTTTTACATAGATATGGATCAATATGATTCATGTTTCTTTTGGTCTGATCATTACTCCTGGCTTTGTATCTATTGTGGTCAGTCTGTGATAGGGTAAATAAAAGTATGCTATGGAAATTAGAAGAAACAATCATAATACCTTCTCCTCCCTTGGAAGCAATCCACTTCAGATTTTGGCAACTGGAGTATTATCAGTTTCATTATGAATATTTTCTTTTATATTGTTTAGAGATCCATTTTAAGAACAGCCTTTTCTGCCACATCCTTATGTGAATTTTATTACAGTTCCCTACTGGTTTGTATATGGCAAATTCGTGAAATATGCACATGGCCCCCTGAAGCCATGACAAAAGGGATCATTAGAGTTCAAGTCCTAAAAGGTTGACGATACTTGCTGCAGAAATTTTTAATAGACTATAGGTCAGTAAAACAATGTTTCTATTTGTTATTTATTTCTTATGGCTTTTGGTTTTCCTACCCTTTTCCCAAAACATTATATCCTTGTTTAACTGTCTCTCTAACAAGCTGTGACTTGGGAAATGGTTTAGAGGGAGGAGTTATTGCCAGAAGGGTTCCAAAAATACAAACTGGCAAAACTATTTGAAGCAATCATCATAGCTTGAAGCTTAAATTTCCCTTCGAAAGTGCTTTGAAGAGCTGGAATCTGCTCCCTTTGAAGTCAATAATAGTTTTTCTATTGACCTTATTGATCGTCAATTGGTCTGTGAACAGTGAGGATAGTTAAAATACCATTGTACACTATTCTTAGTGTTGCTAATATTTAAACATATTTCAGTTAGATTTATTTACAATACTTTCCTGATAAGCGACCTTTGGGATTACTGCTTAAAATTGCATTATTTTTTCCTCTTTTCAGTAAGTGAATTTAGATTCAGAATATAAATCAGGCAGTAACTTTGTGCCATTGTCAGGGTTCCAAGAGAGGAACCCAGACATCCTCTCCCTGGCCCACAGCCAACATTAATCCTTATGCTCCTTAAACTTGGCTGTTCCAGAGAGAAGTCCAAGTGGTAGCCAAGCTGTAGGTAAGATTTGGATGACTAAATAGTGTTGTCGACAAATTACTGTTAATGAAAAAGTACGTATTTTGCACAGTGATGGTTTTGAAATGCATGTGTATGTGTGCATGTGATTTTTAATGGAGAATGGGATAGGCCAACAAATATACATTAGGATATCTTGGAATTGTGCCACAGGGGAATTATAATTTGCTTTCCTTCTCTTTGATGATATGCAAGACTCAGCTGGATTGGGAATCTATTTTATAGACACATTTCCCTCCTTTGACAGTCAGTAATGTAAGGTAGTACCTTTGCAGTGCATTAGAATTTAAAGATGGGGAAAAAAAGGGAAATTTTAAAATGGATTCCTTAAAGGTGAAAATACTTATTTAAAAATGCTGATGCAAACCATTGCGTTTGGGTTTAAGATTTCTTTTAGGGTCTCTCCCTTTTCTTTCCAAATTTGAATCAGTCTGACACTTTCACAAAACACTTTGGTGTCGCTAAGTCTCTGTTTGGTTGCCAGAAAAGTTAGGTGTCAAAAGTTTTGCTTGGCTGCAAGCACTATATCCTTGTGACAGTTATGAAAATTAATTTAATATAAAATTATTATCTGGAAATGGAGTGAAAAGTTGTATTTACTTTACTTTCCCTTCAGTAGTGGAAAGGAGAGCATAAACCAACTTTTTTTTGTTGTTTGCTTTTTGTTTAATAGTGCCAGTAAGTTATTTTTTCACTTCTTGTGCTATGTGACCCATGGCTTGGTAGCCAGTGTCACAGAAGAGTCTCATATGTCAACTGCTGAATTTTGCTATCACCAAATTTCACATTTTAGAGGCATAGCATATGATTCTTTTAGAGAAGAAATCTGGAAGATTTATTTCTTCCCTTGTGTTTTCCTTAAGGAGAAGTTATAGAGTATCCAACATTCTGAGTATGCTTTCAAAGCTATATTTTGCACGGCATCTCTGCATGTTCAGCTAAACCGGAGATTATTTATTTACTTCTTTTCCCCCACTGCAGATTAAGCTGCAAGTTTTTCATAACCCAGATAGACTAATCCATTCTCTACCTAAACAGTATTCCCAGTTAGTTTTTTGCTGACATGTTCTTGCCAGTTTCTAAACGGTCCTTCTAAAGCTTATTTGTGTTATCAGAGGAACACGATGAAGGGCCTTTGTTGCATATTTGATTCAGTATTCAATGCTGAATAGTTCATTCACTAATAATATTTTATGTTATGTAATATAAATGTTAAAAAACCCAAGCAAGTGGTTGAATCTTTTTATTTCTTTTCCTTTATTTTAATATAACAGATCCCTGATTATCTGCTTGCCCTTCAAGTCATCCCTTTACTATCACTTCTTTGTCCTCAAAACCAAACACCCCGTGTAAGGATCTCATTTCCCCTTTTGGCTACTACCCTTCATTGTCTTTTTTTTTTTTTTTTCCTCCTCACATATCTGTTTTTCTGGAGACTGTCCCAGTTGCATCTCTTCTGTGGTTGATATTGTCAATGTCATGTTGTCCACATTAATTACTGCTAGGTGGAAAACACCTACCCATGTATACCTCATGTTTCTGTTACTTGAATTAGGTGTCTTGCAATCCATAGTTCTGAAATACAGTGAGCTGCTATTATGTGCCCGGCCCTCTTAGTTTCAAAGCAATTTTGGCAATAAAAATGTTTTGTGCATGACATTAACATTTGTTTTCCCTTAGTTCTTGTTCCGTTTTCCTGATAAAAAGTCTTTGATGCCCAAGGGGCTGACCTTTTCTTTCATATTTCCATAAATTGAGTATTCACATAGTCACTTAAGAAATTACATGTGTAGCCCTCCTGTTTACAGTCTGCATGTTGTCTCTGTGCTTCAGCTGGCTTCTGGTGGCCCTGCTTTCCCTGAACACATGCGAGGACCTCTGCCACGTCAGTCAATATCTCTATGACAAGCAGCTTGCAGGACAGTAGAGGATTTTAAATCAACAACACACTTCAAGAGGCAGAGTTTTACAGCTGTCACACTAGGCATTTTCCTTCTCTTTCCTAGTTTAGGGCCCCTTGAATGGTTTAAGACCTACTTGACTGGTTTCTCATTAACTAACTAGCTACCAGGCTGCTAGTTATTGCTGTACTATTCCAAGTTTTGGGGTTGTGTTTATTTTTTTATTTTATTTTTTATTTTTTTTCCCCTCTTGGTCTCGAGTACTTGATTGTCTCTTTAGGCTGCTGGTATCTAACCTCAGAAAAACGCTTTTAACTACAAATGTTATTCTTTAAGAGATGAAGGCAGGGCATAACACCTTCCTATTTCTATCAGCAATCACCTTCCAGACACCTTTTTGCACTTCTCTGCTGATACCAAGTGGAACACTTGAATGAAATCCTTTCAAAATATCACCCTGTGGGGTGTCTCAAATACAGAATCACGGCGTTACCATATGCTGTCCAGATTCAGAAGGGAAGCTTGCAGTAGCAAAACACAGTAGGCTGGGTTAGCAAGATGTAAACCTGCCAAAAGGATGAGTAGACTATAAACTATTTTTAATACTATGGCATATTTTTGTAGATTATAATTTGTAGAATGTACTACATTTGGGAAAAACATCTTTAAAAGTATAGAAAACGCTATACTGACATATACTATTGACAGCTTTTTTGGCCTAAGGGTAGCCTGTAAATATGTTGTTATGAATATTTTTGAGAGATGTGAGAACAATTCCAATCAATCAGTTAACTTGTACTAATTAGCTGTGCAGTCTCAGCCTGACAACTTGGCTGAAGTTTCATCTTCATGCCCATGTTGAAGCTTTCTATAACCAAATTCTGTTTCAAGGACTTGCTGAGTACAAAGATGTTAGTGGAGGGATTTAGTTGGGCTGGCTTTTGGGTCCTTCCCTCAAGGAAAGAAAATTCAGGCCTTGTACAGCATGATGTGTCATAGAACTGTTACAGTTCACTGGTGTTTCTGTAAAAATTAAGCGATCCTGCTTTGTGTACAACCCAAGTATGTGACATGATTTAGTCTAGGACACTATTGATATTAGCACTATATACTGGAACCCTGGGAATCCATAAAACACCTTCAATAAAGGCAGAAAACTGCTTAAAGGGTGCACAGCACAGTCTAAGCTGTTTCTCTGGGGATAGATATAGCAGTCAGTTTGTAAACAGGCAGCACCCTCTTCTCTCTGAATTTGGACAGTGAAATTGATGGTGCCTGTTTTAAGATGACTCCGTACAAAAATTCAGAGTGCTTCTGCAGAGGACCAGTGCCCTTACTGCTGCCCTGCAAAGGTTCCTTCTGTTTCCCTTGTTTTATTGATCCTTGAGGCCTTGGGCCATGCCATCCTGATACAGGATGTGCCTAAAGTTTGCTGGTCTCACTGTTACAAGGTGCCAACGCATCTAGCAAAGAGGGTTTTTTCTTTCCTTGTTTCTAAGCTCTTTCAGGGCAGAGAGGCGCTTTCGAGTCCTGTATCAAGCAAGCTACTAGTAACTGCTTCTTGGGAGATGACTGATCTGGCTTTGTGGGTGGTGGGTTTTTTTTGCTTGTTTGTTTTTGTTTTTTGGCAAGTACCTGTTTAGCAAGGGAGGGTGCAAAGTTCTGAGCATCTGTCTCATGCTCTGGTCATCAGAACCATTATCATTATTCATAGAAAGAATGGGGTTGTCTGTAATCTATTAGATTTATGATTTGATAGAGGTATTCTGATTTCTTCAAGAAAACCAAAAAGTCCAAGCAAACAATATATAGAAGAGCAAAACTGATCTTATGGTGTCTGTATTTCTCAATAGGTATTGCCTTAAAAGAGGCGTTTCATGGTTTAGTGGGATGTTTTCTGTTGTACTGTTTTATTTATTTATTTGTACATATTATAATTTTTACTAAGGCTAAGTAAGAAGTATTGACTATTGAAAGAGAACAATTCATATTTACCACATGAAAGGCACAAATGTAGTTTAACAAATGTTAAAATGAAATTTAAAACGTAAGAGGATGGCCAGTGAAGGATTAGAAGTTGTATTGTACCAGTTGTTCTAGAGCAGGGAGTGGGTTATGTCAGGTAGACCTGAGGTGAAGTGGGGAAGAAAGTAGCTAAAAGCAAAAGCAAGATGATGTTTTTCTTCTTTTTTTTTCCTTTCCCAAAATGAGAGACTGTTCTAATGAATATTCCTCAGCATCTCACTAGAGGCCTACATTTTTTTTTTGTTATGTAAAATATATTGTGGCAGTGGATTCTAGCTATGATTGAACTTTCAACTAGGGAAATTTATATACTAACTGTATATATGTGCTTTTATATATATATGTGCCGGTGTGTGCGTGTGTGTGTATGTATATTTTTTTTTTCAGGTGCTGGAAGGGAAGAGAGTAGGGGAAGGTAATTTAAATCTTGTTTAAATCTTGTGAGTAAAAAGGACTGCGTCTGTATGGATAACCCTTCGGTTGCTTCAAGAGTTAAGTACTTCCAAATGGAAGCACACTTGAGTTCAGAAATTCTCATTGCTGACTTGCTTGTGTGGAGAATATGAAAATCGTATGTATAAAACATTAGACGATAGAAGTAATAGCCTCCAAGGGAAGGGGAATTATTTTCTTTTGAAACCATGATGTCATGGTCTTACCTCACCTTTAGTTTCAGCCAAGCAAATAATGTGTACTGAGCTCTCTATCATGTACCATTATAATTAGCTCTGTCAGGTCTTAGCCCTGCAACCCTCATGCAGATAATATGATAATATGTCTTCATAACCAAGTGACCTTACATGCACAATATTTCTCCCCTTATGAAGATTGCATGTCAATAAAGTAATTGAGTCTCAGAGGCTGCAGCGAGTGAAGATTTAGATGATTGGACTTTCAGGGCAGTGATGTATGACCGTTATTATTCTGCTTGTCAGAGAGCTGCGTACAAGCGAGGATGGTCAGAAGATGACAGGGATGAAAGGTTGTGTTTCATTAAAAAAAATATTGCTGTTAATCACCACTCTATTCTTTTCAAAGTCACAGAGGAAAGAAACTCCTTTTTCATTTTAGCTCTGGTTGAGAATTCAAACATGAGCACATAGTAGGCTCGGCTCTCTGAGCTAGTTATCCAGTTTCATTTTGGCTCAATTAGGGAAATAAATTATTATTTCAGTTAGTAAAATGCAACAAAATGATAGACACTGAGACCACCTGTATATTTTTATCACTTCGGTTTAAATTAAGGCTAAATGCATTGTGCTGAGCTTTAAATCACATTTTGCTTACATCTTTAAGTAATTATAACAAGCGCTATGAATCTGGTACAAAATCAAACCGTGCTGAATTCAACTATTTTCCTTGTACTAATTTGTTTGGACAGTTGCAGTGCTTGAAACATTTATATTTCCATACTTTGTAAAAGCAAATATTTTCTTTCTCACCAAGCTGTTTTGTAGCTGTAAATTTATCTTATGATATCATAACAGCTGGAAACTTGTAGCTTGACAAGGTTTTGTTTCGTATTTAAACAGCTTAGACATTATGTTTGAAACATAGTATATTTCTTTCTCTCTGTGAGACTTTTCTCGTTTTGTTGCATGTTATCCTGGAAGTATCTGCTGTATATTAAAAAATATATATATTTATGCAATCATTCAGTTAATAATTCCTAATGATTTATATTTATAGCAGACTTTTCTTATATACATGAAAACAGAACAAAACCGGCCCAAGTAGTATTTATTGGCAGACGCTATATAATGAAATACGGATGTAAGCTTGGGAAGGCTGATGAGCAAAGAAGCTCGATAGTGCTTTTAGTGAGTGGAAAATCCTAATAGAAGAACATCTTTTCTGAAGAACTGGTTTGAGAAGTCTTTAAATCTTCACAGTTAGGTAATTGACTGAGATATAGCAGCCTTGAAGTAGAAAAACCTTATCATATGACTTTTGGCTGTACACAGTGGGCAATAATTTATTATCTAAAATTAGCCAGTGCATCTTTTCAGAATTGAGTCCCATAAGAACAATTTAATCAGCACAAACAATGGAAGAAGGGAATGAAACCTCTGCATGAAGAGCAGAAATGATCAAGTTCTTTCATCTTTTCTGAGCATAATTTTAATCTATTACCCTATATAATTTTAAAGAATCAAATCTTTTTCAAGTTGTTGTGTTTTTTTTTTGTTACCCTCCCCCAGCAGTAACAGTCCTTGTGATATGTTCAATGCTCTTTTATTCTAAGACCTGTGTGAATATACAGTAAGTCATTTTTTCTCTGTTCCAAGATAGAATGGATATTTGAGTAAGAAAACAGAGTGTCTGAAAACTGCAAGTTTTTTAATCTGTATTATCGTGCTGCTGGTTACTGATGGTCAGGAGCACAAACCCTGTTGCCTTTAATTCTTTAAATAATCTGACTGCTCCTAATGTATCCTGTGTATATATCGAATTAGGAATGTGACTGTAAACCAAACAAAATCTGCAGTTTATACTTTAAGTTGGTATCTTTTGACATAAGTTGAGTCAAAATCATAATGCTATTAGTTCTGCCTCAGCTCTAATGAGAGTATTAGTTGCCATCACAGGTGTGGATGTACAACAAAGTCTTTACTGAAAGGACTGAGGAATTCAGAATGCTTGAGAGTCTAAGAAACTGGGGAGGAATGAAAGCCTTCCCAAAACCAATGTAAATAGTGATGCAAAACCAAGAGCTAGTAGCCCATTATATTTTTATATGTCCTTTTAGATAACGGAAGAAGATTGATACCTTCCAGTCAAATGGAAGGCCAACGTGAGTGATCTGATTCCTCTATCGATGTGACACCTGACTCGCTGTTAACAGTTATTGGTGCTGATGGGCACACCCCGCGCAGAGAGCCAAATGCAGTTGTTTTGATCCCTTGTTCTTTTATTTCTATCCCTTCTCCCTGTTTTCTGTCACAGTGTCATGTTGAATCATTGTTTGGTGGCACATGCAGAACCCCTAAAGTACTGAGGGATCAGGCTTCAGAAACCACACTGAAATGAATTTAATAATGAGGACCAGGAAATAGCGCAGGGCTCTTCTCGGCAAGGCAGGAGCAGCTAATAAGAGTTTCTGATGCCTTGTGCGGAGAAGGACCAGCGGTGCCTCCCGTGGCCAGGCAGGTGCGGCCTGGCTCCTCGGAGGCCCACGTTCGGGCGGGCTGAGGAGATCAGTGCTGATGCCTGTCGCTTTGCACATGTCAGGCTGCTTGTTGGAGACAAGAGAACCTACAGTGCTTTTCTGGTGATCAGCCCTGCTCTGAAGAGCGGGGCTATAGGAAAAGAAGTGCTGCTTTGGTTTCTCTTCTTTTTAATGTATGGCTGGCCAGCCCAGCTTTCTGTTTTCTATTTGAAGAGTACAGATTCTTTCTCTCTAGCCCCCCTTGCCTTCCTCAGGCCTATTACCTTGCGATCTGGAAGTGTCTGGATCTGTGCATGTGTCTTGAACGTATGTGCGCAATGTGTGTCATCATCTCACAGTCTTTGGACCTTTAGTTGGGACTCAGTGTTGACATTAATTAATGGTCTCTTCATGCGTGCCTGTTTGGAGGCTGGATTGCAAGCTTGCTTTCTGGTTTTGTAAGTTTGTAGCTGGAACTTCGAATAACTGCGCTATTTCATCTGAGTCAGAAAGTTTGGCATGGTGAGGAGCTGTAATATTTGAGCCATGGCCCATTTTTGTGCATATTGATGTATACAGGCTTGCATGACATTAATTCTATTTAGAGCAATAGCAACAGCAATGATTGATTGTGGCCTAAGTGTTTCCATTTGCTTGTAATTTTATGAATTTATTTGAAATAATTCTATGTCCTATTTCTATCCAGAGCAGAGTTCTTTCAGTATTTTTTTTTAATCCTTCTTTTTTTCTATTCAAATAATCCAGTTGTTTTTCATAGAGCTTTTGGGGTCTGTTTTATGGAGTTTGAAGCCATTCAGACTGTCTTAATGTCCCGTACCTCAAAGACCTTTCACGTAACATAGTTACTCCTTTATGGAGCTCAGTGAGTTGCATTGCTAATACATGTCTTCCATAAAAGAACTGTCTTCCTTCAAAAATGGGAGTTCCACCTATTGACCTGGTGGTCTGTTAAAGCTGTTAGTCACCATGTCGTAAAAATGGTTCTAATTTTCTGTATCTTCCGCTTTCAGCCTTGAGAGATACCTTTGTGTAGTGTTATAGTCAATATCAGCTCTTTCAGTAGCTTGGGTAGGGTAGTTATGCAGTGCAATAAAACAACCACCCAGACATTTTTTGATAAACTATTGAGTATTGTGCTCATGAAGCTCTTCCCTGAGGTATTTTCTCCAATTCTCAAGAAAAGGCCTGTGGCTTTTCTCAGCACCTTCTCCAGCTTTTCAATGCCCTTTAAAAATGTGGGAGCTGAAAATATTTGTTCCATATTACTTCTCTACTTCTTTTCTAAAGCTTCCTTAACTTTGAGGTTTTATTAAAAAGTAAGCTGGGCAGATCAGTACTGCAACATGGATTGTCTGATTCTCAAAATGTTTGTTCCCAGGATATGATGCTAAACACAATCCTCTTGCTTTATAAAAGAGTAGTAGTATTTTTTTTACAGTTTTGCCTGTAGTGAGCTCTGGTACCATTTGTTACTTGCGTATCTGGACTGAGTGAATTGGATGGTACCAGGTGCTTCCAAAACCAGCCTTTTCTGGGAGGTTTTTGGGGCTGGGGCAGAAATAGAAAAGGGGCCACAGTGTCACAGGGCAACCTCTGACTGCTGATTCTGCCACCTTCCAGAGGAGCCCAGTGCTTGTGCTACCCGGCTAGATAAGTCCTACATGGAGAGGAGGGGAGAATTGCCTTGGAGCTATTTTTCCTCCTGCCTCCTCTTCATTTTGAGGCAGTGTATGATGAAAATCTGCATCACCTTGTCTCCAGCAGCCTCTATGTTGCAGTGGGAACATATACGGTACCATATTTGCTTAAATAAATTATCAATGTGTTTGCTTTTCCTAATGAAACTGCTCTGCCTTCATATTCTTTCTGTTTCTTTTACCTTGAGTTTGCAGTCTGCCTTGGATTTAGTCTTCGATGTAATTAGTTTGTAACCAAAATAAAAGTGATTGGTGGCTTAACAGTGTTTTCTTCACACTCATCTGTTTTCCTTTCTGTCTTTTAGTACTGGCAAAAGTCTTTTATTAAATCTAGCACAACTCAAAGGTCACTTTTAATTTGGATTTTGAAAAAAGAAACTGTAGGAAAATAAATCAAATGTTTTTGGCTTTGTTGCAGACAAGTAGAGGGACAAAATGTCTAACTTTTTTTTTGTTTGTTTATCTTTCTGAGATATTATGAAGCTGCTTAAAAACATCTCCATTTTGTAATCCAAACCCCAGTGCTACCATCACTCACATTTAAGGAACTTTAATTATATGTAAAAGTATTTGTCAAGTTCAGATGGTAGCAGGAAATCTCTTCTGCTGTTATTTGATATCAATGCTCATTATTTACAATATGAGCCGAAATATTTTAGCTGTAGATGTTTCTGGAAGTGACCATGCCAGCAGACAGTGGAGACCCTGCAAAACGGAAGATTTTGTGTAAGAAGAAAGAAAATCTATGAAAGTTGCTTACTTTTCCACGTTTACGTGTTCACCAACAAAGTTTTGCTAATATCACCATTTTTATTTCAAAATCTACTTATGTCTAAAGTATGATTAAAAAAAAACAACAACATGAGAAGTGGTGGCATTTTTCTAATAATCAGTTAAAGCTAGCAGAGCTACAGAATAACATCTGCAGGGAAAGACTAGACAGTGAACAATTCTGTCTTCAGCAAGAATCTTACTGCCTGCCAAGTATGTGTCTGCATGTTCATTTGTGTGCACCTCTAATTTCAGTATCCTTCTCTGGCCACTTCTTAATACATGCAGAAAAACAGCTGTTGAAAAGGTCATGATGGATTGACCAATTGAAAGCATTGCAGGATTTTTTTTTTTATCTGAAATTTTGTAGAGTTCTTTGGCTGGGACAATATCATAGATGGACAGTCACAATCTTTGTGTGACTTGGCATTAAAATTTAGGAGCCTCTGAGACGTTTATTCCAGTCATTGACTGGAATTCAGCGTTATTTTCTTTCTAACCCTAAGTATTATATTTAAAATATTTAAGACAATGTTGGTAGATATGAAGTAGCAGTTTTATCAATTTACCAGGCCCACTAATTCAGTTTCCTTAAGACTTCTTTATTATTATTATTCGCTGTTTTCTTTCCATTCATGCATTCATTATTCCTTCAATTGCAAGTGCTGCTGTGCTGTGGAAAGAAGCAGAACAACTCTACTACATCCAAAAGCTCAGTTTTTAACCTTTTATTTATTTATTTATTTATTATTTTTTTACCCGCCTGGTTAGTCACTCTTTAGAGAATGGGCTGTGCGAATATCTGATTTAATGAAAACACATGTAATAACTGTAAGCCCATGTGGCTTGCCAACCATAACATTTTTCTAGATCTTGCTGATGTGTTTGCACTATTTGTTAAATTCTTTGACAGCAGTGTTGCTTTACTCGTAAATATATGAAGAGCACCCAAAACTGTTTGCAGTGGTAGCCAGCTGAAATCAAACGCATTTGCCTTGAGTTGATGAATATTTTAAAAACTAAAATATATTGGGTCTGTGATTGGCCACAGAAATATGATCCAGATTTTTCTTCTTGGTGTGCTGCTCTGGGAAGAGGCACTGCTGTAGATCTCCTCTGGAGACTCACTTAGGAGAAAGCATTTTATCTATCTGTGTATCATCATAGGGAGAGGAGGGAAGAAAAAAAAAAAAAAAGGTTAGAAGGTTCCTCATTGGGTGGTTGATCTGATCTGTGGGGTGACTCAATCTTTGCTGACATTAACAAATAAATAATTAGAAACTGTTTATATGTGGTACAGGAATATTTTAATGTAACAAATGACTTCTTATATTGCATAATTTAGCTTAAGATGCCTGAATACATGTTAAATCGGGATAGAATACTTATAGCTTATTTTCAGTATTTTCAAGGACATGTTTTAAGCTTTAGTTGCATAGTCAAATAATAATTTTTTTGGTAAAGCTCTTTATATTTAGGGATCTCAAAATACTTTATAGTCTAGAAATAATTCCTCCAGAAATTCCATTGTTGGCTGACGTTGCATCTGGTACTTTTAAAGCATGTAGCATCTCAGCTGTATGTTGATGTAAGCTGAGAACTGTAGCATGTATGCTGTAGCGTGACCCTTTAGCGAGAGCATTAGTTAGGCTGTGGGAATAACGGGTCATTTTTTTATGGAACATACCTAACGTGGTGAATCATCAGAGTACCATAATGTGTGCATGATGAAGTAGAAAATCCCTGCAGTTTATGGCATATCGCTGTTGTCCCTTCTCGGTGGAGTTCTGTTGTAACTGTGACCATCATGAAGTGTGTTTTCAGAAATGGCTTATGAAAGCACTGTGCTGAAATTTCACAACTTGAGCTGAAACTCTTCCAGTGCCAGCAGCATGTGCCCAGTTGTGCTCGATGTGGGCTTCCTAGAATGCTCTCTCCGACAAATTTTCTGTCTAGTGGCAACTTACCCGAAGAGGGGACTTATTTGTCCTTGGGTACACCATGGTTAAAAAAGCTGCTCCAACCAACTGCTGAGGCTGCTGGATCCTTGAGCGCAGCAGAAGGGAGCACGCAGACGTCCGAGCGCATCCGCCTTCCGGGTTAGGTCAACAGCGACCGCCCAAGCGCGCCCATTGCCAACGCGAAAGAGCACGTGTGTGTGGGGAGGCGGCCGTCCCAAAGCTGGTGTTATTTGCCAGAATAACAACTTAGAATCCTGTCTTTTTCCTCTCTCAAGATTGAACAAGATTGTTCAATATGGTAAAATAGCAGGGTTGCCTTTGTTTATGAGGATTGTGGGTTTTGTTTCATTCACTGATAGTAAATGATAGTGTAAATAAGCCTAATAAAAAGCTAAATATGACACTAAGTTGCATGTTTTAGGCAGATTAATTGCAAGTAGGAATCAGGAGAAAGAAGTCTTATTTTGTTTGGTAGCATTTTACAAAGCAAGGCTCTTTCAGACAAAAACAATAAAGCAAAGGATTTGCGATGATAATTGTGGAGTGTGTGCCAGCCATTAGTGTTTTCTCATTGGATTATTATATTTTTATTGCTTTTTGCACCAACAAAGGTTTCAAAATATTCAATAAAACACCCATTTTCAGTTAATTGTACATGTAAAGCAAACCTGATGTGATAAAAATCGATAGTTTGCAGTGGAATAAATAATGGAGTGCTACAAGTTTCTGAATGTGGCTGAAAGTATTTGAAAAGGCATAATATTTTAGTAATTGTGTAAAAGTGTATTGAACAACAGGCAGGATTCAAAGAAAATGTAAATAAGCAAACTCTGCTAAGGAAATCTGAAGGTATTCATTTTTGAAGGGAAATGGAGAGGTGGCCATGAAGTGTTCATGTTAAGTGTGCTACTCTTCAGAAGAGTCATTATTAGGTTCCTGATGTGCTTGTGTAAAATCTGTATTGGAAATGATTTCCATCCAGCAGAGGCTGGGCAAATAGTCTCTTCAAACAGTTTTTGTGTCTGATATAGTATATTGGTATTTTGGTATTTGGTATTCTGTGGTTAATCTTCCTTATTAGGGAAGAAGCAGATGGAGCTGCGTGGTAAAGATGAGAGGGTTCTGTCCGTACCTGAAGTGGCCTAGATGGAAGGAGAACAGAACATGACAACTCATGTACTGGACCTTGTAATTCACCCCTAAGATAGTGCAGATTTTTTTGGAGATTTTGTCTTTGCTTGCTGTAGGAAATATATGGAGAATTGCATGTCTGAATATTTTGGCAAATGGAATGTTGTGGAAACTAAATTTTAAAATTTGAATTTTGAGAAAAAAATTCCTGAAGTTCACATGCTCATTAATAAACTATTATTTATTATTTAGAGGTTAAACATATTAAAATTGAACTATTAAGCGTATACACTATCATTGTATATTTAAGCAGAAAAGCTAAAAGCAATAGCAGCGCCATTCTCCTGAAGCAGTCCACCACAAGGTGCCTGCTTTGAAACCTTTTTTTTTTTTTTTTAATAAAATGATCAATCTTAGGTAAGTAGGCTTGATTTATAGCTCTTTCCTGCTGTCATAAGTTGCAGATTATTATTTTTGGTGATTCAAGTTATAATATTGGCAGCATGGCCAAGGCTTCCCACTGATCCATGCGAGGCTAGTGAGGACTCCTTGCGCGAAGGTAGCAAGCGGGGCTGGTGCCTCGTGGACTATTTCAGCTAAGTCCTTCTGCGTGCAGATGAACATCATTGTAGACTGCTGTCATTCAAGATTTTAAAGGACACTACCTTTTTTGATGGTTTTATTCAGTGGCAACGGAGCGCAGTTTTTTGGGGACCTATTTTCAGCAGCCTAAGGCTAGAAAGCTCCATTTTTCGACAAGATTGTTTACTGTGAAGAAAAGGTTACATGATCTTGGTGACAACTTGAAGACTGTTGTCTCAATAACTAGTGATAGGACTCTGTTACAGATGGGGCGATGTTGCAAAAAGAGGCTTTCTTTAATGTGATGCTGTGATAGCAAGCTTGTAAAACCTGCATGATGCTAGAGCATAATAAATATATAAAAGGATTAGCAAGTCCTCTGCTGTATAATATGCTGCCTCTCACAGTGGGAGCTTTTTCTTTATATATGCAGAGAACAAGAAATGTGGTCTGATTTAGTCTAAATGACTCTTAATGACTTCTAGTCCTATCTTTGCCATAATGTTGCACAATTTATTCTTTTGCGCTTTTCTTGACTGTTGTTCTAAGTGAGGTGAGAACCATCCTAGGGGAGATCTGAACTGGACATTGGCTTAATAAGCATGTATGAAATACCTGAGAGGAAGTTCTGAAAAATGATAAGTCATTTTATTGCTATTGCTGGAGCTGTGAGGCAAACTGTTGTTTTAGATCATGTGAAAAGCTAAACAGTATTTGGAGGCTTCTCTTTTATCTAATATAATTTCCTCCAAAATACTGATGGAAATATTGCATATTCATATAATCTTTTGCTAGTTGCTATCTAAATAAAAATCTGCCATCCAGTAGAAGTTTAGATTTTTGGGTATCCTTTTTACACTTATTCCTAATTGATCTCGGATAATTAGAACTATAACATCCTTAGCCAAAAAAGAGAATATTCTGTAAAATCAGTTTTATAACAGTGGAGTCAAGAATTAATGCCCTCATTTTATCTATTTCAGAACTCTGATTACTTCAGCAACTTGAGGAGAGATTTGCCTGACCTAGGACTTCTCTGTGTTTGATTAGCTGTGGCTACTTTCAGTAGCTTTCAATGTTTCTTTGCTTCGGAAAAATGGTGATTCAGTGATTGTTGTCTTATATATGATTTCTTGAAAGTTGCAGTCAAGAAGATTAGGAGTATTGGCCTTCATATAGAAACACTGTGATGATCATCATAATTATTGCTATTTTTCTTGGTTAGATGAATCTTTGTAAGTCTTCGTACTGTTGCCTTCCTCAGCTCCTTTCTTCCATGCCCCGTTATACTGATGACTGTGCTTTCATGCGGCCTCACGTTACTGCAACACAGTTTCTTGTCTTTTTTTTCTGAAACACTGTAGTGGTGCTGTGTTTAGCTCCAGAGATGGGCAAAATAGCGATGCTACTAGTCAAATCAGTGACAGCACCATGAGCTAGCCCAGTTATTTGTTTTCTGAGGGATTTAAGTCTTTATTGGAGAGAAAAATAACAATGTGTATAAAGTGGTCTGTGTTATTCTTGTGTAGCAATGAGAAGAGTTTTCTGAAATTCTATTGGAAATAGCGATGTTTAATTGCTGCATGTGTCCTGCAAAGCAGAAGTGGTTCAGTCCTCTCTGGTTTTATTTCATCGCTTACCTCTGTCAGGAGGTTGCCTGTTACAGAGTCCTGAAATAGTTTGTCCATCCCATCAGATTGTGATATCTGCGATGAGATATCTAAGTTCAAGCTGGATAGTGATACTGAGCAACACTACAGGAATTAAAGGTAATATCAAACTGAAAATAGTGTAACTTCAGTTGGCAAAAATCCAGCTGGAATCTGATCCAGACACCATCTCAGATATAATGACAGTGTGATGGAGAGATCTGTGTGGTTTATCTGGAGTATATCTCTTCTAAGAATAAAGCAAGTCTTTGTGTCATTGCAGGCTTAGATTAGCATTTCCAATTCCATGTGCTCAACAATATTGAGGAATATTCTAAAAATTCGGCAATTAACCCTTAAAATTTTAAAACAAGAGTACGCTCTCCTGCACCCCCTCAAAAAGTTCTTATGTAGGATGCTTTCCATTAGCTTTTTTTTTGAGATTAGAAAATAAATTCAAGACACTTTTCAAGGTTTTCTTCAAAGAAAGGCTAAAAGCTCACACAGATACCTCGGAAAAGGAATGACTTATTTCCAGCAGCTGAGGATTAAAGGCAAACACAGGCTTGGGGGAGGGAAATAGAATTTACAGTGCTTTCTGTGTGTGTGTGTGTGTGTGTGTGTGTGTATACACACACATATACACAGACCTATCTTACTGACCTAGAAACATTACTGTGTGCATCATTGATATATTTCTTGGAATTTTCTTAGTCAGATATCAGGAAAAAGAGTTTAAACATAATGCCTAGTTTGTATATATAAAGAAGCAGTTAGTTTGTCTTCTCCACTTATGTGAGCTTAAATTGGTGCATATGATCTGAGGCTTTAAAAAATTCTAGCAATATAGCTGGAATTCTGAACTTCTAGGTTAAAAATAGTGGTATCACAATAATTTTTTATTTAATGAAATTATTTGAAATTATCATTTTTTTCTTTTATACTTAGATGAAATTTCTTTAATATCTTTCTCAGGGAAGCAAAATCCAGTAATTCCATTAAGAACTAGGATCTGCAGCACACTGAAAAATGAGACCTATGAAAAATTGCCTTGATATTAAACATTTTTTCCCATGCCTTCATACGGATCAGATGAGATTTAAATTAATTTGTGCATATATAATCAATGATATTTTAGGATGCATAAATAGAAGAGTAATGCAAGCTTATTGGAGATGATTACTTCTCTTAAACTGCTGACTTTCAGTATGATATTGGAGCTGTTTTATTTTTAACCCTAAAAATAAGCCTGTAGAGATCAGGAACTCCCTGCTGCTGCTGCTCTGTTTCTTTCTCCTAGGTAAGCACGCAGCTGCAGAATTTAAATGTTGCAAGAAAATTTACTTGTGCGAGTATTTTAGAAGATATGGGCTGAGGTTCAGATAGACAAGCTGTTCTTATACTGTCGAATACCTGAAGATTACCTGGCTGCTGAGGATCATTTTAGGTTATGGCGGGAGGAGATTAGCTCAAATTTATAACAGCTCACATTTTCTATTTTGTCTCCAGTTTTCAGAGTGGCATGGAAATTATATTTGTGAATCCCTGGGGACTCTCACGTTGGTGTCAGATTTCAGATTTTACCAGATACATCTAAATGTGGACATAAAATGTAATGAAAAGAAATTGAAAAAAATATCTGTTTCTTGATTTTTTATTACTGAGGAGTTAAGAAAGCTATTCCTCAGGTTATTACACAAATCTTAAACCAAGAATAAATGTTAGGATGAAATCACATTGCTTTAGGTTCTTTCGCTTCAAAAGAATCACCTCAGAAATATAGCAGCCACATGTGCTTTAAACATTTTTTTTGGAAAGGCTGCACCTCAATCAGAATTTGAAGATGCTATGTTAAAGTTTATTTTACGATCAAGTTTGTAACAAAAGCTGAGTGTATTATATGCATGCGATGCCAAAGAATCTTTCATCACCTCACTTTAACATTCACTCTGTCCTGCTCAGTACTTACAGCTGCTGAGAAAAGTATATCTAAAACTATTTTCATGTATTTTGTGGAGAGAGAGAAAAAAAAAGTCATTCAAAATTGGCAGTATAGAGGAATGCATGATGCTTTGAATACGAATTATTCAAACAAAGATATTTCTGTGTCACATTATACATAAGATTTGCAGGACACTATGCAGTAAAATGGAGCTACTTACCTGCTTTGTGAAATACTGTGCAAGAAGTACATAATCTAAGTACATAATACAAAATACGTCTCATGTTTTCTCTATTATTTGTATGCTATGTCTCCATGGCTGCTAATACCAAATGTTCGAAGTGAAGATTGACTTAAACTTTATTTTTTCCGTCTTTGGAAATGCTCCAAATTGAGAACGGGATTTTACAAATGCTCCTGCTCTGATGTTGAACTGGATATGCTTACATGAACGTGCTTCCTGAACTTTGGAAAGTTTTAAATTCAGATAGTAATGTCGTGGCTTAGGTTCTCTCTTAGAAATTTTAATATCTATCCAAAACTCATAAAAGAGAGAGATTTTAGCATTCAAAGTTATGGTTGAATTTATATTAAGCCCAAGATAATATGTATGAGAGGAAAGGGAAAGGATCTTCATAATTTCAGTGGTGTTCCATCAGATTTCAAGTGGCCAAAATGTTGGAGGAGTGTCTGGACTTCTCCAGTACCTACAGAAATCCACAGCAGCTAAAGGAAATTTTTACTACATAGGAATCTTTTAAAAAACACCAGGCGCTTGCTAAAGTGGGGACAAGAGGTATCAACAGGTAAGTGTATATCTACCTTTAAATGTCTTTGCAGTGTACTTCCCAAGAAAATTATTTTGAGGAATGTCAATGTTATAATTCTGGGTACCTAAGGTGGTGTCAAGGAGGGAGGATCCGAGGTGAGCAGATTGGAGCACTTCCGAATCTCTCTCCTGCTCGCTCGTTGCTTTGCTCTTTGAGTCAAAAATTCCACTTATCCTACTCAAAATAGAAGGATCTTCTTATATCAGCTTTTTTCCCCCGCTGCAACCTTCCCAAAGTACTACTGCAATAGGGGCCAGAGTCTGGTCTGTATGTATGCATGTGTCTTTCCCTTTATGGTTCTGTTCTGCCTTTCCTGGTATATTAAGCTGCATAGGAAGTGATTGATTAGGGACTAGTGTCATGTACACCGTCACTGGGAGGTCTAAACCCACATTTGACAGCTCAAGCCTGGAAATGTGGCTAAAATTTGCAGGTCTGTGCTCTAGCTTAAAGGTGACTTACCTCACGTGATTTTTGAGAGGTGACATGAGAAGAGGTTTGATTAAAAAATTGCTCACAAGAGGGTAATTAGCAGAAGATGCTTTTAAGTTCCACTAAATAGTGCTACTGCAATCTAAAAATGCTGACTTTGTTTCTTAGCTGTATGTTTGTCCTTCAGTGCCTGTTTTTTATGATGTATGTGTAGGAGAATATGTCAAACATTAAATCTCCATCTGTAGACAGGTATACATTCCGTGCAAGTGTCCAGTTGTAAGAGTTATAATTGTCTAGTTCTCATCAATCCTTATAATATTTTAAAATGTGAAATGTGCCTGTTCTTCTAAAACGTCGATGTTACCCCTATCTTAAGGAGTATCCTAAGAATACTAATAGAACTATTAAAATATACTCAGAATTGCAATTTGCATTTATGGCACTATGAACAGACATTGTGTCAATATGAAATTTAATCAATGAAAATTTGTTTTGAAGTTTGTGTAGAACAAAGCGGTGATGGTAACTGTAGTTCAGATTCCGTTTTATGTGGATTGTCAGCTACTCATAATTAGATTATTTACAGACCGGGATAATTATTTTAATGTTACGCTTCTTCTACATGTCAGTATTTTTGCTAGCAAAAGTGGAAGCTGTTCATTAACCTGGGGATGTGAAGAATCTGGGGTAAAAAGAGAAGGGAGATACAGGATGTAGCATGAAAATACTTATTCATAAGGGGAACAGTTTGAAAGTTCTCAAGCTAGCTTGGATTTGATTTACTACAGATTGAAAATTATCTTCCAACTTTCAGCTCCTTGTGTTGCTTTTCGGAAAGTGTGTTTATAGAATCTTATGCCACTGAAGACTTGCCCTTATTTTCTGCTATTGCTTGCTAGAGATTTGTGTTCGGCCGCCCGCTGCATGTTGGGGTGCAGCCTGTTTGGGGGTGGCTTTCAGAAGAGAGGCGTCCTGACAGGAGCAATTAGCTCGAGTTTGAACCTTGCTTTGGTGATGGGTAGCAGGATGGAACACGGTTGCCTGAAGTCATGTGGGGCTGCACACAAAAGCCCACTCTCAATTTCAGCTAAAGGAGAGGGAATTGATCAATCCTTATATGTATTTATATTTCTAAAAGCACTTTGTTGTTGAACTTGTATTCAGGAGAATTCTGGAATTATTATTTTTAAATTGCATTTGTGTAAACCCTTGATTTGGTTTCCCAGCCTCAGTAATCATTGCGGGTAAGGAGACTGTAACAACTCAATTTTCCTTTGTTTCCCCAAAGGACAGGTTTGTTTCCGTCAGATATGGTTGTTTCAGTCACAGTTTTAAGAAATTATTTTTTTTTAAATAACCTTAAAAATAAGTATATGGGAGCTGCAAATTATATTAAGCCACCTAGTAAAAAATATCCATGAGACATCATACATTGAGGCAAGAGGCTTCTTACTGTAATCCTTACTGCAATCTTTGCAACATAGTAGATGTCTGTATTCTACCTAATCTAATGTGTTAGACACGGCAATCCTCTGAGGGTTAGCCAAGCATTTCAAAAGCATGACTTTGCAAAAAGAGCTTTCCTTTAGAGCCAGAAGAGCTTCAAAATCTTTAAAAGTTCAATTTATGTTTTGTTTTTTAAGCATAAATAGAATAAGGAGTTCCCTATTAAAAATATTTTAAATAAGTTGTTAGTTTTGCTTTTTATCTAAAGAAAGGCTCTATCATATTTAATTCTTGCAAGTAAGAAAAGCTATGTTAAGAAAGCATTTATTCTTCGTTTTCTAATATCTGTATTTTGTATATGCTCAGTTGCCATTATCCAAATGAAACTTTTTCGCTGTAACTTTATGTAGAGACATGAAAGATCTTTGAATGTTATATACTAGTTAAGTTCAAAAAGTTATCTACTTAGCAACTTAAAAACCATTGTAAAAAGTGCAGTGTAGTCCGTTCACTTCAAATGTGTAAACATGTTTAAGTCCTCACAGCTCCAAGTACAGGTGCAGATGCTCTCCTGCACAGAGATGCTTTTCTGGCACAGACTAGTACCTTTTTATGAATTATTTTCAGAAACTGTACAAAACAGACCATAACTTAATTAGAGTAACTGAATAGTAGTGAAAATTATGATAATAGTTTTCGTCAGTCATATTACCTTAAATGAATGAAGTCTGTCTCCAGCTGTATCTTTGCACATAGCTGGGACATAGAAGAGCTAGGATCAAATTAGCATTTTGTCTATTTAATCATTTTTTTCCTCTAGGTTCACTATGTAAGAATTCTGCTCTTGTTTCATGTTCATTGTAAAATGTCTTTCTCATCACTGTATTTATCCTTGTCCATCAACCCCCCTCCTTACTTTATAAAGGCTTTTTGTTTTGTTGTAAACAGTGAGATTTCTCCTCGTTATTTACATAAGCTTCCCAACATTGTGATGCAACTTTATATAATACTCATTACACACAATTTTGAATAGGTGCTATGATTATTTTCATAACTGGCAGTTCTAATGCTCTATTTTCTAGTATCCACTGGAGATGCTTTCAGTTAGAACTGTTGCCTTCAGGATCTTGCTGGCTCAGCTATTCAAAAAACCCAAGAATACTGAACACAGTACATCATCTTTAATATAAATTCTCTGCTTGTCAGTTCATTGTAGAACTGAGTCAAAAGCGTTATTACTTCTGGTTATTCCAATAAGGCCTTTATTTAGCTGAGTTGGTGGTTCCACCTTCCCCTCCAGCTCTATCTATATTTTTTGGTTCTGTGATCTGTCTTGGGTATGTGAAGCTGGTCAGAGTTTCGTAGCGTTGAGATGATGATTTTGACAGGCTGGATGAAGTTTTCTTTTTTGATATTTTCCTATATATATTCTGGCTGTTTCTGTTATACAATGTCAAGCCTGTGTTTAACGAGAGTAGTCTTGGAACTCGAAAACCAAAAGCAATTTATACGTTTGATTATAATTGTGCGATAAATCTTGCACAATCCGTACATTTTTTTGTGAAGCACAGATGGAAGTGCTAGCAAGATTGATTTTAATGTGGTCATTAAAAACTGCGAGCTGTGTTCATGCAGCTGAGGGCAAATATGGACCCTGATAATTAATCTTCTGTATATTCTTATTACAGCATCCATACCTTATTTCTAATACTAACATTTATTATGCTGTATTTTTATTATTTCTTTCAGCCAAGTAGCATCCCTCTGGCTGGCTGAGGCAGTTTCCTGCACTGATGCATGCACTGTCACTTGTGTGCTCCTCACCATCTCTCATGTCCTCAACTACTGCCACAGTAGTTTTTTGTTATTTGCTCTGGGGGCATCAGGCAAAATCACCCGGTTTTATTTGGGGAAGTGCTTTATTACAAAAGTCCCACAAGTACCTTCCTCTCACTGCTTTCTGTTGTCCCTGTTTATACGTCAGGTGAAGAATGGCTTATTTTCTGTGAGGCACCCAAACCAAACTCGGGGCTTCGCTATTTACCATTCCTCCAGAATTGCTAAAATATGCAGAAGTCCCGTTGATGCAGAAAGTGCCCTTGATGCAGAAAGTGCATCCACTTGTTCTACGGCTGTGTTAGAACAGAAATACTTTGGTATTATACACCCACTTATAGATTATTTGCACGAGGAGAGGAGTAGCAGCTGTAGTTAAATACTAAACCTTAGAGGCTGCCCCTTACCCATGCTCTGCCGGCTGCATTAGCGCTCCCTTCTCCCCCTTTCCTGTGGTTAGTGTTGTGAAAGCTGTATCAAGCAAATGCTTTTTTCCCCTTTTCTCTTCAGGTCATCTTCATCTGTTGTGGTCATGTTAGAAAGCCTTGGCTGTCTCAAAGGACAATTACTTCTTTTCTCTTTATTTCAAGGCCTTTATCCAGCTCAGACTGGTAAATTAGTACAAAGTGCTTGCTCAGAACAAAACCGGAATGATGTGATTTTATTAAATGGGGTTTGCAAAGGCCACCGTAAAAGTGAGGAATGATTTTCAGTCACTTCTTCTGGACTGTGTTCAAGTTCGTGTCCCTGAGAGAGCTTAAAAGAGCTGCAAGCACTAATTGTTTGTTTAATGGTTTGGCCATCTTTATAAAAAGCCCAGAACGAAGTTTTTCTTATCTGGTTTGACTCCTTGCTCCAAAATGTATGTGTCTACTGGTGAATCACCAATCTCAAGCCTTTCTCTTAGATTGTGCATTTTGATATTTTCTAGGAAGTGTGCAGCCATCCACAGTTGTCTTTAAAATAATCTTCTGCTTGTGGAGATGCCAGCCAAGGAAAAATACAGTTGATACATTATTAGAATGAATATTTTTATACTGTTGTTTTTTGATAATGCACATAAAGCTTGTAAATATCCAAGCTATTGCCTACTGTAAATTGCATTTTTTTAAAAAACCTGTATCCCTGGGGTTTCAACAGTGGAACATCTGTTTTATTTTGAGAAAAATATGATAAGCATCTGTTTGCATGGACGATGTGAATGAAACCAGACCACATTTGTTTGCAGTGTTACGGATTATCTGGTCTTACATTGTTTATGAATAAATCATGCAGGATGGATAGCACTGGTAACCACCACAGTATGTTTTATACTTGGTCTAAAGCATAAATTTATGTATTTGTGATTTTTCCTGTAGACACTCAAAAAATTTATGTTTTAAATAAAGAAGCAGCCTGTTGCAGGTTTAGGCCAATATTTAAGCTCACGGATACCAGAAATTCTTCTAAGCCAAGCCATACGTACCGTCATTAGTACCTCTGAGACTATAGGATGATAGTCAAAAAAACTCAGTATTCAAAAAGAAACGGTATAAGGTATTTCCTTATTTAAGAACCAGCGTACGGTCATATAACTGGATTGTGGCACGGTGTGCGTGTGGACAGAGTAAAGTTTACATGCATACACTAGAAGACGCATCTTGCAAACCCTAGTTGTAGTACCTAGTATCATAAATTCTCTGTATAGACGCTAAAATACTTTGTATTCAAGGCTGTGTACAGGCATCTTTGTGCCCAAGACAATGGGGAGAGCGCTCAGGTTTGAACAGAATACTGGTTTCTGTGGGCGTTTTTGTGATGTCTGGACTGAATGGTAATGGGCCAACAGTGTCTATCTTTCTGTGGATGAATTGATTGGATGGTGTTTGATCGTAACTGTGAAGGTAATGGAGTCGCCGGTTCTGGAAAATACAAAGATGTGTACAACTGGGCAGTTTACGGCTGGTTTTATATTTAGTAACCTGCCAATGTTATATGGATGCTTAGGGATTGTTGCTGCTCCATCACTTTTTGATATTCCTTGGAGCCAGCACTGCTGCTGGGCTCAGCGCATCCAGGATAGCTTTACACACTGTAGTACAAAACCGTAAGGTACTTTGTAAATGTGTAAAACCTTTTTGGTGTGTTTGTAGGCTTCACTGCAGCATGCAGGAAGGATCCAGGTGAGAAAACAGAAAAGGACTCTAGACCTAATACTGACCATGTGCTTCACGAAATGCGGATTCAAGCTCAGTGCCTCGCTGTTAGCTCCATCCTTGCAGCCAAGAGGTGATTTAAGGCAACGGCTGCCTCTCAGCAGTTGCTTACAGCCTGTCCTTTGATGTGTTGCATATGACTCTATGTGGGTGACGTGGTATGTATTAAGATGTCAAATGTTAACACAAATTTGGTTTGTTAGCAAGCGTGCTGGAATGAGTCTGGGATCAAGCGAAATCTCCTAACCATGTACGCGCACCCTTATCCGTGGCCCCTGATTTATCTCTCAGCTGCTTGGCGAGAACTGTAGATATTTCAATTAGGCAAGTGCGTCCCTGTTCTGAATTAGTTAATTGAGTTTCTGTATGCAGCAAAAGTCATTCTTTTGGGCAAGCTGAATCTTTTGTCTTTCCTGCCCTTTGCCTCTTGTTTGCTTTGGGTATTTCTACTGGTTTAAACTCCACCTCTCTCCCCATCTCCAGTTTTGTTGCCTCAGTAAATTCATCTTAAAAGCAGACTGAAGAGAATCCGGAGCAAAATTACTCTAACGTTTTAAGTTGGATGAAGATTTCTTTACCCCACCTTCTCGTGTCCTAAAGAACAAATTGCTTTAGTTTGCTCCAGGCTGAATGAGGTTGAAAAAGTGGGTGAAAATAATTTACATGGTCATAGAAGAGTTGGAAAAAATAGATTTGAATGGACAATTCACAGGAGCAGATATGGGATGATATTATATTGGGTTCTTGGCTCTATTTTTTAACAGAGAGGGTTCTTTTTACAGGAGTTTTCATTGGTGTAAAGTGGCCAGGACCAATCCTAGGGCTTGGCTTCCTAATGGGTCTGAAGAAGGGGGCAGGGTTGAATTTTACAGGGCTCTGCCAGTTCACCACTAATTTAAGGTTGCACATGCACTGGAGAAGTAAGGTGGACAATTCTTACACTCTGACAACCTTTGCAGGAGATGAATAAAAAAACATAGGAGATCTCTGTGTGGCATCTCTCCTGCGCAGGTGCTTCCTGCCCCTGCTCAGTTGCAGGAACGGGGTCAGCTGTTTTGAGATGCCTTCTCAAAAGCTGCTGTTTATATGTAAACCAATGCTTAAATTATATTGGTCTAGATAATACACCAAAATTACTGTAAAGTATAAGTCTTTCTAATCAAATACCTATCATTTACACTATATTTTTAACATCTCTTCATCTTTTTAATGTTTACTTTTTAAAACATCTCTGCAGCTTTATTGTCTGGGGATAAGGATAGGAGAAAAAAAGTTTAAGAAAAGATTCCACTGTTTTTTCCTTATATATATGTACCATTTAATTTAGGTGGATATTTAAAAACTTAGGATCATTTTACTATTCTGCTGTCTGTATTTAATATTCTGACAATATTCTTCTCTTTCAGCTAAGACAAATTTGGACTATCTAGTGTCGGTTTCTTAGGACATACCAGTTGAATGATTGACACAGGAGTTCTATAATACTAATCTTTAAAGCATAGTAGTAAGAGTTGAAAACTGTGACTTTAAAATCGTGAGAGATAAATCCAGTGCATGTGGACTTTCCTTTATTTAATTATTAATTTTTGAACCATTGGGGTGACTCTAAAGAGTCCTAAAGCATATCCAGTGAAAGCAGATAATTCCTTGACTCTGGAAGTTGAGGTTTGGTGAGAAACATGAGACTGAGCAAGAATTGATAGTATTAGAGCTGCTTCGTTCTCAAAAGTACTTGGATTGGCCAAAGTACAGAGACTGGATTACAGCAGAGCAGAAGGATTAGTACTGAATACCGAGGAAGATGGACCATTCATCAGAAAAACTCACTTTGCTACGAAGTCAGCTTGCTCTCCTTTGTCTTTTTTTTTTTTTTTTTTTTTTTTTTTCCCCCTTTTGGTTTTCAAGTTCCTTTTTTTTTTTTTTTTTTTTTTTTTTTTTTTTAATTCTCATGGAGGGGAGGAAAAAAAAAAGTTTGTTGTAATTACTTTTCCAGTCCTTTTATTTATGCCAAAAATCATGTCCTGGAACAGAAAACTTCCCAACACATACAAATACTCATGGAAAAGTTATTTCACTAAAATCAAAGCTTTCAGTCAGCAGATCTATTTTTTTGACTTGTGATGCTTTGAAGTAGCAGAAGTGATGCCTTCAGCTCTTAAACTGCAACTGCTAAAGCAATTACAGAGCAGTGCTAACATGATGAGAAAAAAGATCTACAGTCAGGCCAGTTTGGATGCAGTGATAAGCATATATAAAACACAAAATTGCAGTTACGGAATAATAATAAAAAATCTTACTAGTGTTCAGTGTTTGTGGTTTAGCCATACCTTTTTTTTTGTTATTTGTATTTATAAAAATAGAAACGTGTCTCAGCTCAGTGTTGGCTCATGTTAGCATGTAACGTGTTCAGGTTCAGTCTATTCCTCTTTACTGCAAGCAAGCTGCAAGCAGAGTTTTGTGGAAGCAGGATGAGTGAGGTTGTCCCTCTTAAAACAGTGTAAAAATGGGCACTATCTGTAAAAGATGCCTACTGAATGAAGGAGAATGCAAGATCAGTACCCTCCCCTCCCTGTTTTTTGGTGTACTGGGTATCTCCCAGAAAGGATTATTGCTCACGTCCAAAATTCAGACCATGTCGAGAACATATTTGAAATCTGAATGCCAGGAAAGGCTTGTGAGATGATAATATGGATTTTATTGAGTTCCAGGTTAAAGTTCTGACTGCTAAAATAAATCTTAAGAGTCAAAGTCATAGTAGCTAATATTCAGTACTGTTTGCATTTCCAATACAATCTGTCTCAAGTCTCCTGTATGCTTTTTTTTTTATTTACATGTAAACATTTAGATGAACATAAAAAGAGCTTATTGATAGTCCATACACAGAGTGATTTATTGTTACTATTCTCAGATTTTGTAATATTAATTGGCTAATAGCTCCACTAATTTGTTTATAGCAAAGAAACCCAAACCAACAGCCCCCTCCCTGGCAAAATGTGAGGAAATGGAAGAAATATGATTTTTTTTTTTCCACGCACTGTAGCTGTGTATAAAAGCAAGCACTTAGAGATAATAGGAACACGCAGTAGCTCTAAACTAGCACAGGCTGCTTGGAATATGAATGAGGAGCCCCAGTCTCTGCTAGGTGCATGCCTGCAAGGAGTCCCCAGGAAAGTGTGTCATACTGTTTGTACCATTACCATAGGCTGCGCTGATGACTTTACAATTTAATTGTTCCTGTTTGAAGAAAAGGAACATTTAATCTCCTCAGGGACTGAATGCTTAAAGGAGATTGATTTTGAATTTTGCTTTGGGTAGGCAGGCTCACGTACTTTGCAGAACTCTGTGGGATGTGGGCCAAGGAAAGGAGGTACCGTTTCTGCAAGAGGTTGTGTTCCCCCACTTCATAAAATACCTGAAAATTACAGCTTCCCAGCCTTGTTTCATCTTTATTGGAACAAACCTTTAAAAAAAAGTTTTCATTCTCGTTTATTATAAACTGTTAAAAAAAAAAAAAACACAATTGGTTCAGCACAGCAATGGTCCACTGTTTGTTAGGATGTTTTAGGAGGTTTTAGTTAGATAGTTAATGTTTAATTATATTACATTCTGCATTTCTGAGCTTCCCTCTTCTATTTATTCAGCAGGCAAAATAATATAAACCTCTAAGCACAGTTTGAGCTTCCTTTTGTTACTATCTCTAAACTTCCTGGAGGAGACAGTGACTCAAGTCGCAAGCTTCAAAAGGCTGCAAATGTTTTTAAGCTGAGGTGCACGGGTTACCTCATCTACCCTCCTGGAATACAGTGAGTTCAAAGAGATGTAACATTAGGCATGTCCTTCTTGGGTTTTCAGAATTAAAGCTAAACTGCATGCTGGAGAAGCGCTTGTCCTTTAATGTAAAACAGTTGGAGAGAGGTTCATGTTGACTGTTAATTTCCTACAAGTTAATATTTTGGTCCTAATATTAAAAAGAGTGCACTCCTAATATCAAAATATTAGGAGTGAAGCAGTAGTGAAAAGCTCATTACTGTCTCTCACGGAATGTACTGACTTCTCTTACACAGAGCCGTATGAGCACAAGTAGCATGGGATTTAACTAAGTGGAGTATTTTGCCCTTAGTAGTGTATCACTCTGTCCCACAATAGAAAACCTAATTAGTGCGTCCAGAGAAGCGTTAAATAGATTTCATGCTGTTTAATAAAGGCATTGCGTGGTTTTGTCTATTGCAAAACAAGGCGAATGTTTGCAGCGCATGTTTCTGCTGCCTCTTTGACAATTAAGGTGCAGTTTTACATCGTATCTGCCTCAGGAAGGCTCCGTAAGTTTTTTGCTCATCAAATCTTTCCTCTCATTGTCATGCTCTATTTGTTTTGGTGTTATTGCATAATGGTATGGCAATAGGCTGTTAATGCATGTCTTTCCTAGTTATTTCAAATTGTGGGGGACAGCTGTTAGCATCAGGATGTGTCAGGCTGTGGCGAGTTGGGGTTCAGCATTTCTTTTCTAGCGCTGATCTTTAACTAGGAGCTAAGAAGGAAGAGTTTACTTTGTGACATCCGTAGCCTGAACCTTTTCATTCTTGTGAGCTCTCATTAAAATGTGAGGTTTCTTCCCAAGGGTCACCATTACTGTCAGGTTTACACAGCCATAATGGTGACATTTTGTTTCTGATTTCATCCCTAGCTGGCCCTGTCTTGCTGAAAGTGTCTGCAGTGCAGACCTTCTCAACTGCACATGCTGGAGTTCAAAAGGAGCAAATACCACCTTTGGGAAGGGTAGAAAGGCCTGAATTCTGCCAAATCTTGCCTTGTTGTGCACGGACCTGTAAAATTATCTTAGCAACTCATTAAGGATCGTGTCATTGTGCCTAGCTAATTGGTAGTCTGCCTGTTGATAAGATTTCTGTCTGTTCTTCTGCTTTTGTGGGCTTGTCGTGGGCTTTAGTGAATTTCCTTCAAGTACACTCAAGTGACCTGGTGTTTTTGGGGTGCTTATTAATAGAGTCATGTGAGATGTTGTACATTAGCGTCATCCGGCATGTTCTGTGAAGCATTTTAAGACTTTGCAAGTTCTATTGAATTAATCTACATAACCTGTATTTCCTAGCAGTACAAAGTGATACACAGAGCATCAATGACAGAGCTGCAAATTGCATCTAGAGTCTTGGTTTCTCCTGACCCATTGTTACTAGTGTAACTAGATTTAGTGATATGCAAACCTAAGTTGGAAATGGCAAAGACAGAATATTCAGTCACATCTACTTAGAGATTATATGAGGCTGGGCACTTGCCAATTTAATATTTATCTGGAAAACAGCTAAAGTTGTACCACAGCATATCAAAATGGTATGAGAACTGGTCCATCACTATGCTCTTAGCTGCGGATATTATATGTAAATTTGTTCAGGTAGCATTTTTCTGCATCTGGTGGTTGTTTACCTGCTGAGGGTAAAATGCATCTGACTCTTGCAACACCGTCTTTGGGCATAGCCGGAACACTTTCCACCTTGGAGGCACCATCTCCCCTAATATGTGGTGCTTCATGGATACTGGAACAGTAAGCCACTCCCACAGAAACTAAAGTGTAATAAAAGGCAATATGATAAAACACTTAAGTCCAGAGACAACCTCTGTCCTTATGTTGTTGGTTCGTGAGAGCCTACCAAACCGCACAAGTAGGAGTTTGATCTGAAGGTCACTGGGTGCAGTGAATTTTGCAAATGTTATGTCATTAAAGAAACACCTGTGCCCCAGCCAAATAACTTCATGCTGATCTGCTGTGAAAATGTTGTGCTTAATAACCCTAAAAATGTCTCATTTCTTATGCCCGGTGGAGGTTGCACACAGAGCTGCAGTATATAAAACATAAGAGACCAGATTCAAGGTGCCTTAAAGGGTCTCTCAAGATTGATTTACTACTGTCCCAGTGCATGTTTCTTAGTTTCTGCAATTATGTTTAGCACACTTCAGATGGGACAAAAGGGGTTTTAAGGCTCATGATGATTTATGAGACTTAAATTCTACTCCTGAACTCCTGATGTTCTTAAGCCAACAGAGGTTTTGAAGGGGATCGTAGGTCACATATCCTTTCCTAAAGAGAAAGCCATAAATCCATATTGCTTCATGTTGGTCACCGTAACAAATAGTGTCTTGGTTTTGCTTTAAAGAGAGTGCTGTTTATCCATCTAGAGGTTATAGGTTCATACCAAGAGGAAAGAAAATTGGTGCCAAATTTCAGAGTTCCCTTGGGGACATGTAAACATTTCTGTGCAGGAGGAAAGAGAGAAGAAGGAAAGGATGACACTGTTAACATTTTAGTGCTGTGAAAAAGCCATAGAAGCTGCAGGAGGGAAATCCCGTATGTATAAAATAAGTTATAAATAGGAATGGAATATGCTGGAAATGTGAGAAAATTAAGATGAATCAAAAGGCAGGTTTGTTAAGTTGGGTGGATAACTTTCTGTCTCTAGATTATATATAGTGCTTACATGCATTTATTTCAAACCTCCCTCACTGAATGCTAAGCTACTGACTCCTAGGTTGTGCCACGAAGCAAAGTGTAGCAATGAAAGCTGTGCTGACAGGTCTGTATTCATCATCCTTTCATCCCAAGGTGTACAGATCTGTGCATGTCATAGATATAGACACTCTTTTTGCTGCTACCAACAACTTTCCAAATATTAAAGCAGATTTCTAAAGGATAAATCGGTAAAGGACATCTCTGATTTCACAGAGAGGAAGGTCTGACCATGATTGATGATGGCGCTAGCTGTATGAAAAATATGTATCTATACTCAAAAGACACAGTACAGGTCGTTTTTTCTCTTATCCTTCCTCAATCTGGAGCTAGTACTTTTTGTTATTAAATTCAGAAAACACTTAGTCGTTAATAATTATGCAGATAGTTAAATGATACAGAATAGGTAGTGTGTGTGCAGTCATATTCAGCCACTACTATATCCATGTCCATGGTCTGTATGAAAACCTTTCTACCAGTGACTAAGCGATTAATAAAATAAAGACCTACCTGGATCCTGCTCTCTGTTTTAGCTAGGAAACAGTCCTTTTCCTTCTCCACGTAGGGTCCATTACTACACACACCTTGCTCTTGCTTATGACCTCAGGTACACTTCAGTCAGGGAGTAACATCTTTCTTTGTCACCAGGGTGAATAACGCAGCCTTCCTGATCCACGGGGCTCTTTTGCTTGCTGTATGACCTGTTTTGGCATTCTTTGGAAACTAGCAATGTTTGCTACTTTATTTTTTGAGTGAGAATTTGGGTTTGACTTCTTTAATGACATTATAATTATAATGCAAAATTAAGAAAAAAATGGCTGACCTGTTTTGGCATTCTTTGGAAACTGGCAATGTTTACTTTTTTATTTTTTAAGTGAGAATTTGGGTTTGATTTCTTTAATATTCAGGTAAGATAATCTAGTTAAATGCAAATAGATTTATTTGGGAATTTTCTCCCATGGAAGATACCCGTCTTTATAGATCACGTTCTTAGATGGACTTCACACAGATGATAGAATATTTAAATTCTTTCTGAAACACTTTTTGTCCAAAACAGCTATAGAAAGTAGTTAATAGAAGAACTGCCAATAAACGGTGCTAAGGAACAGGGAGCATATTTGGCAAATTGAGCCATTGAAAGCTCCTTGAAACCTAAGCAAGGTTTTAATAGCTGAGTTTTAAGTACTTATTTATGCTGACATAAGCTTCATAGCTTGCTGACTAACAAACTTTGTACTTGTAAGTGAATGGCTGGTCAGACAAAAGCAGACTTTGAATATATCAGGAATGGTGGAGAGCTGAGCAGTTTTGGCAAAATCAACATGGTGACGAGTCTCTGCTTCAGAGAAGCAGGATCTTGAGGCAGTATCTGCAAAACCAGTTTCTGCTGTGGTTGGAATAGAAAGTGACTTTGTGGTATGTTACACACCTTTGTTTGGAAACTCTGAGTGAGCGTTGACTATTTAATTCAGATCCACTGTAATCCACTCCATCAGCCCTGCTTAATAAGAACCAGAGGAACCCCAATACTGTTCTTGTATGCCCATTGCAGGAGCGGTTCTGGTTTCTGTACGGCAAGCTCACGCGTTTGCCTTGTGCTCCGCTCTGTTCCAAAGCGCGCTGCGGGTCCCCAGGTCTCGACAGTTTTATGCCGTGTGCGTTTCTTAGCCAAGATCCTTGTTCCTTAGAGCACGGATATGATTTATAGCTCTCCCCCAAGGCTGCAACTATTGTAATGTTAACATAGGAGGTAAAGGGCAGCAGTAATAGTAACACAAGAGCAAGCCCTGCGAAGGGACGTACCAGAAAAAGAGAAATTTTGAAGTACTGAAGGTGGAGATTATTACTTAAAGATCAGACGTTAGCAAGTACACTTTTAGAATGATGTCAAACTGTCTATTTATGGAGGTGGTTATTGAGGAATCCCTGGTGATAAAACGTTGATGTTGCTTCATGCTTTTGGCAGAGATACCATGCACTGAAGCATGGAAGTGAACCTTAGGTGCTATCATGTTTTTGAACCAAGCTTAGGAAGTGTGTTTTTCTCTCCAAAAAATCCAGGTCTATCTAGTATACAAAATTACAGGCAAGACAGGTATGTGCTTATATTTATCATTGTTATAGAAATCAGAATGTTCAAGCCATATGGAAAAAAGAGCCTTCAACACCCTGCAAATATATAATGATTGGTGTGTTTTCAATCCCATTATTTGATTCTGAAATTTAGGACTGATAATTAAAAATTCATGTAACAAAATAATATATGGCACTATTTTTATTTTTATCTAGGGATACTATGTGTTTTTGATACAAATTCAGTATTTTATGTTTCAAGAATAAAATATTTATAAAAATTTGCTTTTCACATGCTGTAATTGAGGTTAGCAGTTAAAAATTTTGATAGATGCTAATATGGCCTATATTTCCCTTTTCCTCTAAGGCGAAGTTTCTTGCTATTTCTTAGCCTTTATTTATTAATTTGAAAAAGAATGGTGTTCTTGCACATTTTGTATTCCATTGGAGACGATAGTGATATGCTGAAGTTTTTTTATGCAACTAAATAAATTGATAAATACGGCTGATTCAGAGCGTTTACATAATCTTTCCAATGTCAACAGTCATTTAAATTATCCTAACTTTATACTGAATCTCCAAAATCCAATTACCAGCTAATAATAATTGTCAGTTTTACTCTAAACCTTTAATGATAGGTCACAAGGGATGTTGTACCAGAAGGATTAAATCGTTGTAGACTGTAGCTATGCCCAGCCTTAAATTACTAGCCTCTTATCTCATGGTAACAGAGCTACTATATGTTTTGTCGCCATTTTTGCTAAATAGAATAAATGTCACCAAAATTAATTTCATCTTTCTTAAATTAGCTTCTTAGTGTGATTTCTCACTTCAGTCAAAATTTATTTCTTGAGGAATTTAATTTCCTTCTTAATCTATTTTATTTGAGAAAGAGGAAGAAGAACATTCAGGAACAAATGCCTTTTAAATCATTCTCTGGCTAATTTTGAAATTTACCCTTCATTAATAATTGCTGACCCCTGCAGGATAGAGGTTTTAAGTCACTGTATGCTTTAAACCAAACTGGTTCTGCCTAGTTCATCCTAGGTATATTCAAGGCTCTGTTAGATAAAAATGGTGAACACGCTGCTTGAAAGGAAAGGTAGTACTTAATCATGTGAATAGAAGATTTCCCATGTGATGGATGATTTCAATAGGAATGTTGTAATTAGTTTCGTTTAGTTGCATTTGCTAATTTTTAATCATATTAAGGACACGTACAAGTGAAAAAATATACTTAGTGTGGGAATTAGTATAGCTGGAAGTAATGCTGGCTTGGAAAGTGTTTTTTTTTTTTTTTTTTTCCTGTCTGGGATGGCACTGAGGGGACATTGTCGTACAAGGTAGTGACAGCAATTTCTGACTGAATTACTGGCATCCTTAAAAATACTTCTAATGAAGTGAATACTTAAAACCATTTTAAATGCAAACACTGGCAGGCTGCGTTCTATTGCTTTTCATGTTCTTATGGTTACAAAGAGCTCAGTCAAAAACTCTATAAAGTTAGAATGTAATAGTGCTCTTAAGAAAGAAATTAAAGGGAGCAGGGTAACTGAGTAGGGGAGCACTCAGAAAGACAAAACTGAGGTGATGGACTCTTTTTGAAATTATCACCCAGCTGGTGCTAAATAAAGAACAGTAGATAGAGCAAAATCAAAAAAAAAAATTTTTAATACTCATAAATAAAATCTGCTTCAAAATATTGGAATTTAGAGGGAACCTATAGGCTGGAATGGTAAATTTTATTAAATGTTTTTTTCTTTTGGAACAATGTTCTTTAAGTATATATAGCATAAAGAACAAGGATGGCTAGAAAAAAAAATACAGCAGTAATTTCTTCTGTCAGCTGCATATAATTATCAAGGTTTTGTAAACTCAATTAGTAGAGAAGAATATAACGAAAACCTGATTAAATATTATTGCCAGCAGGGCAGAAAATTAAACAGACGATATACATTAATAATCTATTAAATGTTCTATCAACTTTGAGCAGCTGTAGCAGTTGTAATCAGGCATTTCTATGTTATATCCTTCAGGTTTGTATAGGGCTAGAAAGCTACTACTAGATTATTGTAGTGGGTGGAAAATCAGAAGTTTCTGTCAGTCTTCTGGCTGTGTAGGGGATCTGTGTATAGGAAAATATTGTTTTTGTGTTTAGCAGAGCTGTCAGCTCCGTTTTTATTGGAGGTGTTGATACTTACCTGTGTCGTGGTAGTACGCATCTGAAGTACAACCTTGGAACCGAGCACTGGAAAATCATTAGAGTCGATGCAGAAATGCTACCCTGCTGTTCCCAACACAGACAACAACGTACCAGGGCAGGTGGCTTTGCACAGATACGCTGATGAATTAAGTTCTGAATTCCTTAATAAAAAGCCTATGATATACCCATTGATAGACACAATAAATGGACCTATGGACTGCATCCAGAAGAACAGAATTAAATGCAACTTCTTGAGGTAAAGTAGAAACCAAAGATGACAGATAATTTCAATGCTTTAAGCATTGTAGAGGCTATAAGAAAATATGTGTGTGTATCGGGAACAGATTCTCTGGGAATCAGCAGGGAACTGCACCCAGAAAAAAGGAGTAGATTGATGGAGAACTGGACCTCCATGATCAAGTGCTTCCCATAGCTTAGCATAAGAACACGTAAAATGGTTCTATGGGTTCAAACCAGCTGCCCAGCAGGCCTAGTAGTCTCTCTCAAACTGCTGCTACAACTATCTATCTAGAGAAAATAAGAACTAAGTGTATATGATACTTCCCCGTAGCACTCTCCCAGCATGACTTTTTCTAACTTCGTTGAGTAACCTACCATGTTTGTCTTTGCTAGTCTCCCTTTTAGTTTATATAAACTTAATCTACGCCCAGCAGCTTTTGGCAAAGAATTTCATAGCTCCATTTCTTGTTATGTAAAGAGTCATCTCTTTCTGTTAGTTCTGAACTTGCTTCCCACTGCTTTCTTTTGAGGAATCCCAGGTCTTGAACTGGGAGAGACAATGCAAATTCAGTTTTTCCTAACATTTTGCGTATCACTTACAATTCTGTAGGCCTGGAGTAATTTTTAGCCTAAAACTAGTACAAGATTTTTGTAACATATCTGAACATGACAATTTTTTATATGGTATAGACAATACAGATAATGTGTTCTGAGATGTATTCTGAGTTCTGAGATTGAGAAGATCCCCTTTCTCCCTTTGTAAATCCCTCTTTACTGCTTTTTTTTTTTTTTTTTTTTCCTTTTTCTCGGGGTATGGCTTTAATGTTCCTCTGAAGGTGAGGTTGTTTTCTTATTTAAGGTTTGTTTGGCTTGTTTTTTTTTATTAAAATGGAAGGAGACAGTGTAAATGTGGAAAAGCTGAAGTCTGCGCCATTTATGAAACCACAAAAATCTGTGCTGGAGAGACAATGTAGAAAGGCTACAAGAACAAAGTTTGGGGATGAAACATCAGGTTGAAGCCCTGACTTACAAAGATTTACTCCTTTGAACCTAGGTATAGCAAGGCTTTGCAAACAGTTCATGATGCCTAGTGTTATGTTTCTTATGTGTTCTAAAACCTACCTGAAAGTGCAATTTTCCAAGCTCTGTTTCTGATATAGTTTAGTAGCACATTTTGATCGGAGAGTAAGTAAACTCATGTCATCCTTATTATGCTCTCATAGTTGTAAATAATCAGACTATTTTGGGCAATGCTAAATGTTTTCTTCCAAATTCTAATTGTATCATGGTTTAGTTATAGTCATATCCCGTTAAAAATGATTTTGGTAAGTGCATATTTCTAACCTAGGAAATGCTTTGGATTATGTGGCATAATTTCTAAGAATAGCTTTGACAGTGACCGTAAGTAATCCTCATTGTGTTAGTCATCTCTGTTTTGTTCCTTTTCAGTCTTCCCTTTTAGTTGTTTTTCTGTGCATCCTTATACAGGCTAGATTAAATATAGAAAGGAAGAAGCCTGTTCTGTTTCGGCCTTAAGAATCTTTTTCTTTTTTTTTTTCTTCTCATCCTTTCAGCTAGTAAGAGTACAATTTACTGCACAGGGACAGAATCCCAAATGTCTGTGCTGTGCAATGAACTCAAATTAGGATTAAAGATTATAAATTTTATTCTGAAAAGCAATGCTACGATAATATTGGCCATCTACCAAAGCTGTACAGGCTTGAAAAGTTCTGCTGAATGTGCACGGGACTCCATTCAAGCATGGGCAGTTCACACTGGCAAAGGTCAGCTCTCTTTCTCCTTCTGTGAGGCCTCCAATTTTTCATCATTAATTTCTTTAAGGACTAGTATGGAGGTGAACAGTGGTTTGCAGTATGATGGTATAAGGGCGGGTAAATATTAGGAGCTAGGTGTCAGGGAATATCTGGAACTTCCAGGAATGCGGCAAATTGTGGAAAAAGTGGAGCATTTCCTCACATAACAGTGTATGTTCAGTCCATGCAGCTGTGATATTTGAATACTCTTTTTTTGCTATATGAATATTCGATGAAGCATAGGACAAATGAAAGCTTTTAGTTTAGGAATGGGACAGGAAACTAATTGTACTGTTATAGGGAAATAAAATAATGTGATGGGACTAAGCAGGACCAAAACCAAGTACCCGCAAATGTTGCACTGCATGAAGTTAGGTAACACACATGTAGCAAATAGCAATGACTCCTCACTGCAGCTTTGCGGCTTTTCCCTCACAGCTAAAGAAGTGTTATACTGTGTTGAGATGCCTTTCCTCTTTCAGGTGGGGTTTATTTCATACTACTCCATGAGTTATGCTTTATTTGAGTTCTTGACCTTTTTCTGGCAAGCCTGTAATGGAAACGTACATTATCTTTTGTAGTGCTATGGCTATTCAAACATGGATATATCAGCAGATCCCTCTAGTGAAGAGATAGGCTGTGACAGCAGATGGGATTTTTCTAAGTCTAGGTGCAGATCCCCTTGAATAATGTGAACTATATTTGCGGTGTGGTGGTCACCACAGAAATACCTGTGCTGGTTGGCAACATAAGAAATTATGGACAAAGTCAGACAGTTAAACCCGGCCATAGTCAAGCTGGAAAAGGCTAATTTTGCTCACTGTTGGAGAATTTTTTTTTGCAAATTTAGCCAGCTAACTTTGCAGGGGAGCTGATGATGAGTTTGCATAGGCTATTTCACTAGCTCAGGTGCAGAGGTAGTCACCCTCAGCAGAGGATGCCATAAGCAGTTGGAAGCTGAAGTGGGGACTGGCATGTTTAACAGACACAGACATTTCTTTAATGGCCACTTGCTATGGCTTGCAGGATTGACAAATTCAGCAATAACACTATGCTGTAAAAATCAGTGTTGTTCTGCATGAGGAGCGTCGTCGAATATCCTGCTTCTGTGTTGGTTCTTATCCTTGCTGGATGCGTAGGGGTAGCTATGCTGCATATTCAATTTTAACGATAAGCAAAGTCTGAAGTATTGGAAGAAGGAGGTTGTAGAGGATGTTTCTCAGTTGAGCCACTAACCAATTTTCACTAGGCAGCAGCTAGCTCAGGTCTGAACACCCTAAACCCATTTATTTTATACATGATGCTGTCCTATATATGCTGAGATCTTCTCAGCTTTTGAAAGTTTGGCTTAATTCATAAAGAAGAGCACCAAAGCTAAAACGTTTTCTTCGTTAAAGGTCTAGCTAACATAGTTGCATGTAAAAACTGCTGCTGTTTCAGTAATAGCATAATGACTTGATCCTCTCCTTATAGTCTACCATAACAAATAATCTATGATAGTGTGTTTACTCTCCATAAGTTCCTTTACTTTGTGTAAATGCTTTCCCTGAGCCACTCTGAGGGCAGTTTTGATCCACTAGTAATTCTGTACAGAGCCTGATAACTAATGTAGGATGAAGATGTGGATATCCACTGTCTAAAATAAAAGAAAACATGTGATGGTAGGCATCTTTCTTGCTGTGGGGAAAGATTTTATTTGGCTTACTGCATTTTGAAAAAAAAGTTGAACAGGCTTGGGGTATGTATGTGTATAGCTTCACTAGATACTGTAATTAAACATAATACTGGTTGTCTGCTGAATTTGAAGAGGCTTAGATAATATGATGATGATTTTTTAGTTCTCACACAGGCGAGATTTACTATGCATGTGTTATAAACCTGTGATTTATAAACCCCATTGACTTCATTAGTCCCAAGGGGCTTCATTCTTGTTAGCCCTGGAAATGCCTGTTAAATTTTAAAATATTTATTATTTTATTTTAAATTATGATCTCATTAGAACGAAAACATGGCTCCAGATCCTTACCTTGTGTAAATCAGCTAAGCCTGTCCTAGTGACGTACCCCAGCTGAAGATCCAGGCTGTAAATTGAAAGCCTGTTGCCAGTTGCCTCTTCTGATCCCAAAAGCTGATCCTGATGTTAGAATCATCCGCATACTAACATATAAAGGAACATTTCAGTGACTCATTTAATGTGGTTGCTCCTGGTTAATGCAGTAGTCTCTCAATGTGCATAAGACTTAGGCGGACACATGCATGGGACGTGATGCAATAAATTGCCTCAAAGAAGGAATGAGAGGTAGGGTGCTTTAAAATCTTATGAGGAAGTGCTGAAAATGCAGGTATGGTTGCAAAAAAACTGTCGATGCCAAGGAGATTAGGTTTCAGTCTGCCCAGGTTTTTTTGAATGGTAAAACGAGCTCCATTTTCTTAGTTCTCCAAAGTACCGTAGTTAATCTGAAGAGTATCTCATAAAGTTGCCCAAGGTAAAACAGAAAAATGGCTCCACTAAATTTGTCAAATTCCACTTAATGAGTATCTGTCTCTTTTTTTTAATGCTCCATTATTCAAATTCAAAGCCATCTTGAGATTACTGTAGGATTGCAGCAGCCAGCACAACTTGCTGCGGGTCTGTTTGCTCTTTACAACAGGTTTCTTTTTCTTTCTCTATTTTGAGGTATTGAAAAACCCTAGTACCTAATCTTTTACACTAAATCCCAAACAGTTTTATTTATAGTTGCCAGAAGTAAGTTCCTAATGTCATCTTAATTAGAAACATGTGGGGAAATAGAGGCAACTTTTAAGCTGACACTATTTTTGAGTTAAAATCTGGCATCCTCTTTCTACTGACAAGCCTGACAACTGCAGCAGCAATCACCTCATCAAATCTCTCCGTTGTGTCTCTCTTGGTTTTTGGCATCCTTCCTGTCTAAATTTTTATCAGATGAGTGCTTTTTTCTTGGCAAGTATTTTAAATACCTTCTCGTTGCTTTATCTCTGCACCGTCGCCCTTTGCCCTTAATGTCATTTCTCACATGTACGGCTGTGGCAGAATTTGAAACAAATTAGTTAAGAATGTAGATTCAAAGACCAGTTTTTCCTCTTGGCTCACTGTTCTCTTCTATCTCTGCTTTATAAACACCAACATATTACACATACCAGAGGAACACTCAGTTTTTAAGAAGTCCTCAATGCAGCATCTACCTTCACTCTGTGATGGTGTCTCCTCTCTTGCTTTTCCTTGTCCTCCTTCTTCACACCATCAAAAGGTTTTCAGCTGGTGAAGAGTGGATGTTTAATCCTGAATTGTTGAAACACTCAGTATTTTATGTCAGGGTAGGAACCTTCAAGTCTGGATACTTTAGACCACAGCCAAACTAGATGTCCTTTCTGCAGCTTTTTTCAAAGGGGTCTGGAATAGGCTTTCTTGCAAGAAGTCTGGTATTTCCTCTTCTAGCTGCTCTTGATTCCATAGTTGATTCTGAATGCTGAAGTGCAGAGGAACACCAGGAAAAAATATTTTTTAGGAAAGTTATCCAAATTAGTTTGTTTCTTTAAATAAATACATAATTATTGGATGACATCTGCAAGTTGAATTCTTATGAATAATGATAATTTTAGTGTGTGTCTAAAGAAAATACTTGTTTATCTTTTAAGGCTTCAGTTAACTATCTTTGCTACAGATTAGAAAAGTGCTGAATGTCAGCTGGCATTTTTAAGTAAAGCAGTAGAAAAGTAGAAATCTGTCTTCCCCTTTTTACACTGTTGAAAAATGAAAAATAAGTTTCATGGAAGCAAAATCCTATCTGGCCTCTTATTTCTCAGTTGAGATATATATTTTGTCAGCCTCTTAATATTTATGGTTCAGCACTCTGCCTAAGTTAAGACTGGTTATTGTAGCTTAGGCAGGAGGAAGAAAAAAAAAAAAAGGTCAGAGAAGATGAAGGCAGTTTCTGAGCCTTAAACTAATCCAAGGGTCCCAAAGTAGCATGATAAACCTGATTTAAGGATATTACAAAGTTAAGCCATCAGTTAAAAAGATGTTGACTGTGAGGAGATCGACAAGTAGCGTGGGCTTGTGTGGTCTAAGCCAGAGATTCAGACGTGCAGACAACAGTGTAGATAAAATATCTTCTGTGGGAAAACTGATGCAGGGACAAAACGGGCGCTTGGTGCCCACACAAACCAATTGTTTAACTTCTCCGGGAGGGAAGGACCCCACACCACTAAGCTCACTGGTCGAGTCTTCAGCATATTCTAGTTGCTGCCCAGCAGTTCTTTGCGTGGTGGTTGCTTTAATATAAAAAGTCAAATGTGACAGCCTTGAAAATGACTCTGAACCCTGAAGAGCTGCAGTGCAAGCTGTGACAGCTCCAGCTTCTGGGCTGAGCCAAGGACAACCCCCATGGTTGGGGTTCTGTGTCCAGTGATACCACATACAGACAGCAGGCATTGCCGGGGACTGCATTGCCATTAAGTCTTGGTGTAATTATTTTTGCACTACTTATGAGGCTGTTTATTAGTTCAATTCAGTGATGAATGGTACTGGGTCGAATTCCAACCTATTTCTCTGTTCTTAACCTGCATCTTCTTATGAACAGTTATTTGGGGAGAAAAAAAAACAACTCTATTGTTTCAAACCCTGCATTGAGATAACAATTTTGAATCCAAAGAGAAAAATTATTTTATCTAATTCCATTTTGTAAAAAGTGTTCAGATGTGAAATAAAAAGATTTTCCAATTATTTAGTCACTTTGCAGCAGGACTTCAAACTTAAAGTCTATAAAATGTAAATCCTGCTGTTCTAGATCTACTTTTAGAGGGTACAGTTCTTTGTGATCTGTGAATCTGTATGGTAGCACTGACATTTTGTAGTTGCTCTTGAAGTGTGCAACATATTCCCGAGAATTTCTAGTTTGTGCAGCGCAAGCTGTGAGCAGAGCAGGGAGATTCTAACTGTGCACTAAGACATCTTTCCTTCTAGCACAGCGATTTATTCCTTTTGTGTATTAGGTTTGTGACCTGTCATACTTGAAAGCTAAGATTTTCAAAATGAAATAAACTTTGCACAATGTGCTTTCAAAAAAAAAAAAAGTTAATTCAGTGTTTCTTACTGAGAACAGTGTAAGCTGCTGAATGCTCAGCAAGTGAAACCCCTCTCCAAGGCACCACAGATAGGCAATAAACTTCAAATAGTTTTGAATTTGAGTAAGGGAGCAGTAAGAAAACATACTAATTAAGGTGAATTCGGTAATTTTATTGGAGCCAGTTTTCTGGTTTCTTTAGTCACTGAAGAGCAGTGCGAGCTGCTGGCCATGGCGTATTTTGAGATGCTGGCTGCTGCTTTTCAGTGCCTAGTGGGAGTTAAGCTCCTCCGAATATCCAGGCGCAGTGGTTGTGCTGAGCCCTTTGGAAACCTCCAGTTGTAAATCCCAATTTAGGCAGCTAATGACGTGGGCTCCTTTCCAGTGCTCAGCACCAGCCCAGTGGAAGCAGCTAAGCACGCAGTGTTCGCTCCTGTAAGCATATATTTAAACTCGTGGGGTAGATATTTTAAAATGGTCAAGATTTAGACTCTAGGGGCAAGATCAATGTGGTTCAAGCTTTTAAGAGCAAGACAACAACTTACAGAATGATGGTGAAGTGCGTAAGTGACTGGAAGTCCCTGGCTGTGCTTGTTTTCCTTAGGAAGGTTAGCTGAGCATTTGCGGCTCTGCTGCGCGCGGCCGTCCTGGCCGTGCTGGGGCTGTGGTGGCCGAGCGTGGCTGGGCATTGCTGAGCGTGTTTACCCTTCCAATGGTTATTTTCCTTTGCACTCCTGCTGCAGGGACCTTAGGTGCTTGCTGGCAGTTGAGGAAGGCCCGGTTCTCTGTGTGGTCAGTTCACTGTCTGTGGGTTTAGCGCTCTGTGGGGCTCTGTGAATTTTTCTCCTAAATCATTTAAAAATATTAGTTATGGACTCTTGTGTATTTAATTTGAAGGTGCTTTAAAGTCATGTAAAAATCTCAGCACATGAGCATTCGTAAGATTTTGACACTCATGGTGTACTCCGCAGTCGTTTCAGTGCATCACGCTGCAACAGACTATCATTAAAACACATACAATTCTGCTTCACAGAAGCCCTCAAAGGATAAATTGGTCAACATTTTGCATTACAATGCCATGATGTTACTCAACAGCGTTTTTTTGGATGCTTTGTATATTAGGATACAGGACAGCCAAGGCATTAAGTGACCTTTCTCATGGAAATGAAGATGAATGGCAGCTCCCCAGTCTGCTACCAAATGTTATCCCTAGATATTTTCCAGAACATGTGCTGCAAGGCACAAGCCATGGCATAAATGGACTACCTGCTTTAGGATTTCCAACTTTATGTCATTTTAAGGCTCAAACCTGATGTTACTTAAAGCAACATACAACTATACGGAGAAGACAAGGTTAGAGTTTTGTGTGTTAGGAGAAGAGAGTATTAGGAAATGAGAGGCTGATTTATTAAAAGATTTTGTGGAATAGCAAACCAAATCTCGTAAAGCCTTTGTTCAGAAGACATCCTTAATACAAGGAAATATGGCCAAATGCACTTCTTATATGCTCTAAAGTAATGCTGATTTGTAGACTCAGTGAGGAAAAATATATGTATATGTAATAATTTTGTTCAAAGAAGCTTAAGCACATCTTTATGAAAAGCCAACCTTGTACAAACAGTCTCCGTGCTGGTATTGTTCCCTTACTGCATCGTAGCATGTGCAACATCCAGGTCACTGCCAGTGCAAACCAGACAAGCTTAAGCTGCGATGAGTGATACTGAAGGGGGGCAGGGTGAGGGGGGCCATGTGTGCAGATCTGGACTGTCTCAAACTCAGACCCCAAGCAGAGATCCAGTGCTGGCAAATGCAGCACGCGTCTGCAGGGAAACTCTGCAACTGGGGTCTGCAGGGAATGGGAAAGAGGAGTTCCAGATCGGCCACCTTGACAAAGGTATTAGGTGTAGCAGGACATGCTGGTGTTCTGAACATATTGACAGTTATGAGGTTTTTAAGCAAATGTTTCTCATTTCTTTTTTCTCTTTGTTAGTTAAGTTGGATTGGGTGGCTGGTGCTGAAACAATTTAATCCTTGTCTACAAAGCAATTTATTGCAAGTTATTGCATCCTATTGCAATTGATTGCTTTATTGTTGTTGGCGTGTTCTGTGCTTTTTCTCTTAGAAATTTCATTTTGCAAATGTAGTAATAATATTTTACATGTGTAGAGTGCCTTTCATCACAAAATACTTCTCAAACTAGATAGAGGCATTGCAGTCAGCTGTTGGAAAGGGAGTTATGCTGGCATCAAGATACATAACCATCTTTGCCCATGTAGGCCGACTAGGCTGAAGCATTATCATGCTATCTGCTTTCTTGTAAGCTATATTGTCACCTGAGTAATAAATAGCCAACTTCCATTCTTGACTCAGCTGCATTTACCGCTGCAGCTCAGAAACTGAAGTACTTGCTGGGTAGGAAAACAATTTCAATTAAACTGTCTGCCACCTTGTTTGCCTGGCCGGCCACAAAACAAAGAAAAAAGGAGAAGAAAGGAACTTGAGACCTGAACATTTTTGTGCATTTTTTTTTGGGGGGGTGGGACTTGAAGGGGAGGGTATGATTTTGTGATGCAGATCCTGTCTTTGTTTCAACGTGCTCTGTTGGTTTGAAAATTTTCATTTGTCTTATATTTATTTTATTGCGTGCTATAGCCTAAAGCTAAGACACTGTATTAATAAGCTCAACCAGCTAGAGGTAGGGGCACAAGATTCTGTGCTCTGTTGTAAGCTGGCCCTAAATTTGAGTGAGTCTCTGGAAATCCTATCTCATTGACACAAAGAACTGAATGAATTTACACATTTATCCACACAAACTTTCAAAGTTAAATCCACTACAAATATGGATGAAACAACTTTGTTGAATATTCCACCTTCGTTACTTACTTAAATTCAGCAATCTTTTTGCTGTTTTCATATAACTTCCATATTAAAGGAAAGGATTGTCTAACGGTTCAGACAAAAGTGTTAAGTTCAGTTGATCTGTTATTTCCTTTTTATTGTGTTCTTGCATTTTTTCTCCATCTGTACAAAGGAGATGACAGCACTTTGCTGCTTCATGATAGTGTAAGGATAGATATACATTGACTGTGAGATGCTCAAAACCATTGAGCCAAGTATGTAACTAAGCCAACGTATGTATTAGAGAGATGCTTTCAAATTAGGAGTAGGGGTATTTTGGTGTTGGAGAAGTCTGGGGGCCAGACAAGCTGTCTATCTTGCTTGAAGTATTTAGCAGGGAAATGGTTAATAAAATGGATCTGCACAAGCAATGTTTAGGTTTCAGAGTTAACACCCTATTGAGATGATTGAAAATAGTTCACATCTTGCTGAACTGTCATTTTGAGCTGTCTGCCAATTTAAGAACATATTGCTGCCTCAGTTAACATATGGTTCGAGTTGATACAGTTTTCTGTGCAACCATGAGAGCTAGACACATCATTATATGAAAATGAAAACAAATGGCTGGGTCCCGAGCCCTGCTCCTTCGGCCCCCCGGCATGAGCGCGAGTTCAAAGCCACCCAGCCTGCCCGCTCGGAGCCACGTGCAGGGAGGGGACCGCGGGCCGGAGAGCGCTCCTGGCCACGGGCCACCACGGGCCCTCCACGCGCGCGGCCCTTTAGGGGCCAGGGCACAGGGGCAAATGGTCCCCGAGGCTGCAGTAGCTGATTTCTCAAGATTTGGTAAGACCCAAGGGTTGGCGAACCTCCCGTAGGGTCTTTGCTCTTTTTACACTATCCCTAGCATTGCAGATATGGCATAAAGGGTGTGTTAAAGATGGCCCCCCAAATTCTCACTAAATCTTGCTGCGTTGCACTGTAGGTTAGCGCAAAAGTGAATGCGCTTTTAGGAAGGCAAAAGTGAATGTTTTGCGAGCAACAACTGGCCACACTTTCTGAGTGAGCGCCGTGGGCGA
>NW_010578848.1:21781-59956 GCF_000705375.1 Tinamus guttatus | reverse complement strand
TCAGCAGGACTAAAGTTGAAAAATCTTCCATTGAAATGGTTTTATTTTAGGACATCTGCAATTGTTTTACAAAGGTTCTCAGGTTCGTCCTGATGTGATAGAAATGCCACAGTTGTACTGCAATTTCCTTTGTTTTTTCTTAATTTAAGCTGCAGTTTTAGCATTGCATCTTTTTTCTATTTAAGCTACGTAAATTATGCAGTATTTCCCAGTCACTTGTTAGTATTTTCATTGCTGAAGCTTTGGATATGTCTCCTGTCATAGTAGAAAATTAATTCAGTACAAACAAAATTTACATTTAAATAATTTTGAAGGTCTAATGAAAACTGACAAAGACTAAAAAAAAACAAGAAGCTGAAATGCCATCTTTTCTTTGTGCAGTGGGGCAAGATGCAGACCGGAATGACTCAGGTTATGTATACAGCATAAAACCATCCAGATTTGGATAAATGGGCTTTTTTCTTTGTCCATATGGCTTTATAACTGGTTCATTTCCCAACATTCTCTTTGACTCAGCTTTCAGTTTCAAAGGAACCCAGATATCTGACCAAAACTCATTTAAATTTCTCCTGCTTATTGGAAGCAAGTATTGTGCAAAGTGAAACCACAAATCACCTCAGGTTTGCTTGCGAGATTGATGAACCATAATGAATCTTTCAATGAACTCGGTCTAAATTTCAGGCACGTAATAAAACACAAAAGCCAAGATTCACTCTGAATACATCCCCGCATCCCTGGCGCTTGCTTATTTATTTATTTTTTTATTTTTAGGTCACTTGTTTTGGGGGATTTCAAGGCAGTCGGCTGGCAGAGCCGCTGTCCGCAGTGCCACCTGCAGCCCGCTGTTCTGCGTAGGGCTGTGCAGGTCGCGGATGCTCGGCTCTGACGGCAGCTTTCTGGCTGGTTATCCAGTGGTTATCCTGTTTCTTTGGAGCGGCGCTGTTTGCGGATAGGGGCCAAAACCTCACGCTGCCTTGGAGAAAGCGTTTTCCAGAGGTGCTGTCATCTCCTCTGCTTTTTTGACATGCTTAGAGCTGGCTACCCACGTCACCCAAGCCAAGATGTCCCATAACGGGGCCGTAACTCCTTAGGAGCACAAGGAGGCCCAGCCTAGCGCAGGTTGAGCGCGGTGTCACCGTGCAGTTGTTGAGTTGACAGTAGGCAACGCAACCCGTTCACCGGCTACGTTGTGCCGTTCACACTGGTCACATTTGCCTTTTCTCAGCCTTGGTAGAAAACTGGTATTTGGCCCCAGAGCTCCAGGGCTGTGTTTTGGGTGAATACCCTAGGCTTTCTGAAGGGCTCGTGCTTGTTTTTGCTCACTGTTTTGGTTCTTGTGCTGCTGTGACTAGGATGACACCAGGTCCACGTGCTCTCTCTGTGTCCACTTGCTATTTAATAGTGAGGTGATCATTGATATGAGGAGCAAATTGTCTCATTCCTCCTTGCTTTCAAACACATGCGTAATTATGCATTTTAAAATGACAGCACGGTAACTGGTGTGGTAGATAGAGATCGTTACATCCCAAATGATGTATTGGGCCTATGTGGAGAATTCAGTTTGTTATGGGGACTGATCTGCTTATGTTCCTGGCTGTGACAGCGAACCTGTCTGTTTTGTCTGATAGGGCAATAATCTAGATTCAGAAGCAAAGATGCTATTAGGCTCAATGAGTCTAATACCCTACAACTATGGGCTTAGCTAGTATCGTGACACCATTTTATTTATGGGTAGAAGAGAGGAAAGAAACCAGGATGCAGTTCATGGATCATTCCTTGTTGTAAATATAGATTTCATGTGCATTTTTGTTTGCTTTATAGCTGCTCTCTTTCCTTTTTCTTATTTCATATGCACTTCATACTGTGCCAAGGGGTCAGTAGGGCAATTCCAGGAGCCAGATGGCTTACCTCTGCCCCGAGGAAGCATACCAATATTTAGCTAGGCATTTTACCGAATAAAGGCAGAAGTGGGATCCACAATAAATGTGTGAGATGGTTAAAGCTGTAGCCTTTTTTCAGATTTGCAGCTCCAACCTCCTTGAGGCATGAGCTTTTCATACTTCACTGCCACTCTCTAGCTTCCTCCAAGTAACTGCATCTTAGGAGATATTAGAGGGGGGTGCAGCTCATTTTATTTATGGCCTTTGCACAGAAACAAGTTTCAGTTATTTTAATCTGACTGAAATAAGAAACCATAATCCATGGATGAAAAGACAGTGGACAAACTCAGTTAAATCTCTAGTACCCTGAGGATGTATATTTTGTCCATTTCTGTTTTTTTTATGTTCCTTTTTTTTTTTTTTTCCCTGCTGTTATTCCTAACTTTAACTTTTGAAAAGCCAAGCAGTTTAAGTGGCCGGGCCTGGGGAGCTTATTTGTATGCAGCACAAATTTCAGGATCTGTTCCCAAGCCTGTGCAGAGTGAAAAATGGCCTGCATTTTCTTGATAGCCCATGTGGTTGTAAAGAATAAATGGCTAATGAATTACAGATGAACATTGACGCAAATTAATCTTCCTGATGTCCCTGGGTTATATGGCAGCCATTTAAAAGTTTAATCAATACACTAAAGTTGAAAACATGCAGGCACTGCAGTTGTTTGGATGTAATAAACATCAGAGGGAAACGGGAGGCTTGTACCCAGTCCATGTATCATAATGACAGGTATTTATGTTTAATGGACTAAATATTTTTTATTGGAAGAGAGCAAATGTCAGCTTAACTTTGTAAGCCCTGCATTCAACTTTCCTTTGAGGTTGGTGAGAGACGGCTGACATGTCATTGAAAATGAAATGTAAAAAAACCAATTGAGACAAAGCGAGGATAAGGAGCTGTTTTGCCAACGAGATGTTGCTTTAATGCTCTGCAACTATTCATTAAATAAAATGTAAACTCTACCATTTCAAACGTTGCAGTAAAATGGTTTACTGGGGCAGACTTTTAATGGTTATTAGGGAAAACAAGAGCCAACCACTGCCAAATATTCTTTTCTGGGAAACATTTTATTTGAAAAGTCTTTTCCTGAGTTACAATTTCAGAAGATTTATAATTACGGAGGGGTCTCCCCCTTTTCTTTTTGAGACAAAGGAAAACAGAAAAATAACTTTTAGAACCACCACGTGATGAGCCTTTTCTTTTTTTTTTTTTTTCTCTTTGAACAGAGTAATAGCTTTATACAAGCTTCCCAAATGCTTAGATATTAATTGCACTTGAAATCAATACATTTTAGAGCCATATGTGTCTTGGCCTTACCCATCACCACTATAAACGGGGAAGGAGTTACCAAGACAGTCGGATTCACCAGGCCTGCACCATCACTTGGCTATGTGAAAGATCATATGAATTTAGTCTGATTAAGGAAAAATGTAGCAGTCATATCGTTTGATCTCACGAAAAGACAAACATCTTCCTGGTTAAACAAAAGCTCTAATAAGGGGAACAGAAAGTGAAGATTGTGTTTTACCATTTTTCTGTAATCCATTTTAGCGCCCCATCTGCTCATTGACCTTCCCCAAGTTGACTTTGGTGATCCACAGTAGTTTCATCTCAGTCATATGTACTCCAGGGGCACTTCAGACAGGATATTCTTAATCCTGAGAGTTGCTGTTTGTTTCTTTGGTGGTTGTTCAGTATTGTTCTACTCAACTTTATCGTTTCACTAAAATATTTCATTAGGTTAAATAATTTGTCTTAGATACAGTGCAGTGAGTTATCTGCAAGCAGTTAGATGCTTGGCCTCGCACTCCATGATGCACCTCCAAACCTGCTGTGTTGGCTCCACCAAAGTGTACAAGACAGACAAGTGCTTTGGGGGAGTAGTGGGGCCTTGTATGACTCCTACAGGGGCACCCTACATGCCTAACTTCTGTTTGAGAGTAAGTATTGAGAGCAAGTGTATTACAATAGCCAATATCTGTCTCAACATCTCCTTGGTATATGTTTTTAAGTTCTAGTTCAAATAAAGTGGCTACTAATATTGTCCACCCATGAAGCCAGATCTGGCTGAGTGATGTTACAGAGTGGTAGCGTCATGCCTGTAAGGTATCAGACCCTGCTTCCTGGTAACAAAAGAATGGCTTTAGAAACATCTGAAAACGTTACTTGTGTCCACTCCCTGCATGATGAACCATCTGCCTTTTTGAGCAAGCCCATAAATAAAGGTCTCGTCACAAGATGGAAAGGGAAAGGGTAAAATGAGGATGCTGGGCAGGCAGTCTGCTAAAGCCAAAGAACTTCTAGTGCAGCACGGGAATGGAAACACGTTAAAATGGCCTTCTCTTTCTCCCTCTCTGACATTGTGTCATTTGTCCCCATATAAATCAGAGCAGGCTGAAGGACCCAATATGGCCTAATCTGAGGGTGCCTCCATACCTGCTACTTCCCCTGGATCTGGCATCCTGCAATGGGCGCTGGGTCCTCCCTGCATCCTGTGGCCAAACTGTGCTCCGGCCAGAGATTTTCACTATGTGATGGGAGGCAGCCGAGCACAACACGCTGCTTATGGCTATCAGAAAGGGTCTGCCAAGTAGTTCTGAGCTGACATTGATGTGACCTAGCAAAGAAAAAAAAAGAAAAAACAGAAATTGGCAGGTTTGCCTTTCTGTGAGACAGAATACTCCCTGTTCAGTATCTATTCACAACAAAATATGAAGTTCTCTGTAAAATGGTATGTTGGGGAGTGTGAGCTGTCAGTGTCCACTCCCATGTTAAAAGGCATCACAATTTATTTTCTTGGGCAGTCCATTCTACCATTTGATTAAATTAGTCCAAGTTAGATTTTTGCAAAAACAAGTTTGGGCTTCAGATAAGGAGGTCCCTTCTTCTGTATTATGTGTATTTGAATGATATAAAGGGCTTCTGGAATGTATTATAGGCTTCATGGACAAAATGCATAAATAAAAAAATAATTTACTGCTGTAAAATATTTTTTTAATGCAAAAAGCAAAAAATGTGAGAACACTAAGACTTCCCAGCTGAATCGTGGTTCATCTTAATTGGAAGAAGGTATCTATGGATGTATGAAAAAATATTTTCAAATGGCAAACTTATTGGTGATTAAACACGATTTTCTGGAAGCAAATTTCTTTCAGTTTGACATTAAGTGGGTGCGTGTATGTACTTAAGTACAGCCACCTCATACAACTGTCATGAAGATTTACTAGTCCAGACGCACAAATCTACCTGCCTACTCTTTGCCTTAATAAGTGATGATGAAAAAACTTAATGGCATTTTATTTATCCATCAAAAAAATTCTTTGAATAGTGGCTTGATAATGTTTTGCAAGGCTGTGCTATGGATTTATGTACATATTTGTGGTTTAGTTCTTTCTTACATAGCACCAGTGTCATAAGAGTGTGAGGGTCATCTGTAATACAGCCAAATTTTTAAAATAAGAATGCAACATTGTTGATCTACAATAATTTGAGTCTAAATAAAAAAAAAGAGCTGACTCGCTACCATTTGGCAAAATACCTTTTTCTTTGCCATATTCATGCTGAATTCCTGAGAAATATGAATAAGATGTTAAAGAGTGAAAGCAGCTTGAGAATTATGTCAGTCACTGCCTTCTTGTAGTGTGACCCGCAGCTCTGACAGCTGTTCAAAAATGAAGTAACTTTTGGTTCTGATTCTGTATAATATGACAAAAAAGGGTGTTTCTTGTAGGTTATCCTGCAGATATAACTCTACTGTCTGTCAGTTTATCCTGTATATTGATTAAGAGAAAGCATTAGAGAAAGAAAGAAAAAAAAAGTCTTCATCAAAAAGCTTAACAGGAAGGAAAAATGTCTCAAGACAATGTCAGGTATTGCTGGTTATTTGTGATTGTTAAAAGAATTATCCGAAAACAAAGAAGTCTTTCACAATGAATCTAAAACACAAAAGCTTTAATAACATTTACATCTGTGTATCATCCATGTCTCCAAATGCAAGTCATGAATAACACATAAACTAGAGTATATAAGGAACAGAAGTGCTAGCACATCATTTAAAATCCAACACACCCCATCGTCAGTGGAATCAAATACACAGCAGGAATGGTTCCAGTTGATAGACACACAATGAAGTCATTGAAAATGAAAACATATTAATTATGTTCCTTAAGGTTAAGATAGCAGTGGCTGAATCCTGTAATCCTGGCATAATATTAATGCTCAGAATCTATGCAGGAAAAGTGCATAATGTTTCAAAAAATGTGCAAAATTTAGTTTTGAATCTACTTTATTCCTGTATTTGCGCCTCACTTATGACTCACTCCACAGCATGGCGGGGTTGCAGGAAGAAGAGCAGAAAGTGCAAGACAAAGACAAAACCAGGGAAAATTATCAACAACAAAAAAGATGTTCTTGGTCCAAACAAGCCACTTGCACGACATGAGCTAATTGTAAGCATAGGCCATTTCTAAACTGCAGCTGTTATGTGCTTAAGCAAACCCTGCTGGGAGAGCCGCTTTGTAGGACACCTCTGCTAACAGGCATGGGGAGAGCCCTCACACAGGAATGCAGAGTGCAGTGTTTAAGAGAAATCTTCTGCTTCTCAGAATTTTCCTGAGGTTACTGCAGGATGTGATTGTAGCTTGTCATTCTGACATAGCTTTCCCTTTCCGTAAATATTTTTCTATTTTCATTATCTTTATGCCTCCGTTAAATCAAAACAATGGAGACTGAAGGCATTGTGTGTGGCGGGGGGATAAATAAGGGAGGGCTTGGGGAAATGTTCAGGTTGTATGATAGAAAATGATAAGTGTTGAGAGAGAGAAAAAAAGGCAGCTAGCTTGGTTACGGTCATTGTCTTTGTATAACATTTTTTTGCTTGTCCCCTAGGACTTGTGAGATTACTTACATGGTAGTTAATTTTAGATGTGTTGGTTCTTTACTCTTTTCTCCCGCAAATCGTCATGCATGCATCCCTGATGCAGGATTGTTGCACCTGGGTTCCTGCCTGTGTTAGAGTGCCCCGAACCTCGGATGCTTTACGCTAAAACCTAAATTCTCCCAACAACAAGGGGTTAATTGTCTTCTTTCAACGTGCTTTAAAATTCGCAGCTCTGGGGAATGGTGTTTTCATGAGGCTTGAATGTAATTACAAAATAATATAGGCACTCTGTCTTATTTTCAGTGAGTGATACTTAAATCCGTGTTGATGTTACTGCATGTGTGTGTGTTGGGGCTTTTCCTACAGTGTACTTGATAGCGCTGCAGATGCAAGGTATTTGCAAATTTGAGCCTTTGGGCTTTAAATGTTGTGCCACTTCTTCCATTCCTTCTACACTACAGATTATGTATAATTGATGACCTGCATTTACAGACATGGGTGGTATACAGATGTAAATGTTATTATAGCTTTTATATTTTATGTTCTGTCTGAAAGATCATTTTGTCTTTGAATAATACTGCTGTTCAGATTTTGGGGGGTTTATCTCTAAAAGAGAATATGAGATGGATATTGCACATCGTATATTTCTTAAAAGTAATTTGGAATTTTAGGGTATGGGATTGGTGGTGACTGATACACTGCCTGGATGAGATATATCCCTTTGAAAATAACAGCGCCGGTACATGCCTGCATCTGTCTAACCTCATAATTCACTTTCACATTGGGTTATGGATGTCTGCATTCAGTGAGTCTATCTTCCCTTTAGGTATTATTTCAGCCCTTTGAGATAATAAGGAAAGTTTAATTGCGTTGTTAATTGATTTTTTGCACAACATTATTACCTTGATTGATTGCAGAGTTGATGAAAATGTTAGACACAGGCAGTGTAAAGTATCAGCCCAGTAAGGAGTGGGAGCCTTGTGGAGAATAGATAACCTTGATGTTAAGAGCTATATCCTTCAGATATGTCTTCCCTTGACATATTGATGGCCCTTGAAAAGGGAAAAGCTGATTGTATGCAGAATGCAATCATTAAACCCACTTCAGCTGGCTGTTGATTAATTTGTTTTTTCCTGAAGGATCTAGTTAAAGAGAAGGCCTCACTAGTATCAACAGCAGCCATTTTCCAAGCTTCAGATTATTCTTAACCCTCTCTTAGAAGAAAGAAAAATGATACTGTCTTGCTTCAGACCGGCAAATTGTCTGAAAACATGCAGTCCAACTGCAGTTTGGGGATTATAACACTCACTTTACCCCATTAACTATCTGCTTCCTCCATGACCCCCCTTCCCCGTCTTCAGCGCTCAGCTTGGCAGCAGCTGCAGCCAGCGGTAAGTCACGTTTGATGTTTTCCCAGCAAGGCCAGGGTGTTGCTCTCTGCAGAGATGCCAACGGGGATGTCAAGCTTGTTTGGCCATTTTTGTCCAAAGACTTAAATACTTCAGGAATATCTACTTGCTTCCTGGTGGCCTCTCTGAAGGAAGGGACCCAAGGCTTCGCTGTGCAGATGTAAGTGTTCAAAAGCCCTGAATACGTGTGATGGGCTAATTCTTGTTCCTGATGGATGGGCTACCTGTTCCCTTTGGCACACTGTTTCGGTGGCACCCAGTATGAGAGAGTATTGATTACCTGTAAGACCGATTGCCTATAGGGCCTTCCACTGTAGGGAAGGGCTTTATCGACAGAAAAAAAAAAGGGGGGGGGGGGGGCGGGTCAAGAAAACATACTGTGCATTGAGGGACAGCTTCTGTCTTAAGCATTTCTTCCCTTTGTATCAGCAAATACAGGCCCTGTAAAAACTTTTGCATCTTTAACTAAGCAATAGCATGTCTTGGAAAAATAATGTTGTGGAGACACCATCCCTCCGTTAACCAGTTTGGGTGAAGTGGTAGGTAGTGCGTTATTGCTTCCTGCTTAGCTTGATAATCTCATAGACAGTCTCTGTTAATTTGTGCTTGTGAGTGATACAGTGATCAGTGTGGTTTGATTGTTTGACCAGATGTGTTTTATTAGGTCCAATGTGCACATTTGCCAGTTGGCTCCTTTTTAATATGGGGACATGTTAACTTACGACATAGTCAAGTCTGACAAATTTGAACCAGCCAAATAAGTGAGTAATATTTCAAGCTGTCAAAGCGGGTGAATACTGATTAACTGACACACTCCAAAAGCTCTCTCCAATATCCGTGCTCCAGTGGAAAACGTTTACTAAGCATAATACTTGTTAGAAAGACTTTGGTGCTTTGCTAAACTTTAATGACTCTGACCCTAATAGAGGGATTTTAATATGCCTCTCTCGGGCTTCTTCTTAGTCTCCTATCCTTTATCTTTAGCAAAAGCTTCTGTGGAGACTAAGAGAGTGCTGGTTTGCAAACTAGGTTTGCTGTCCACTGTGATTTAACCTCCAGCCTCTCCCTCATTAACATGTTTTTAAAAGGAGGCTGATGAAGGCAGGGAGAGCTGGAGATAGGAAACAATGACCGTGTTTTGGCATTCGGTGCTGCCGGCAGTCCGTGTTTGGGAATTAGGCTATGGCCTATAAGTGTTTGGTAACAGCAAGTCATGGTGTAGGTGCAGTTATAGCATCAAACTTGGTTCTTTCTGATAGAAATAAGTTTGGACCAGAGAAGCAGGATGATTGGATCCAGGCAGGTTTCTGATTTCATTTTGCGCTATATAGAAAGTAAGAGGAAGAGAGAAAGGAGCTCGCTAGTTGCGTGGGGTCCGGATGCGTGTCTCACAGAGTGTGCCAAATGCCTTCAGCTTCCACTGGAAATCAAGGGAATCCAGGGCCTTGTAGTATCAGCTTTTTAAAGAGGCTTGTTTTAGTATTTAGGAAGAATCATAGCATTCCTCTCATTAGCAATTAGTTAAATGTTTCCTTTGTTTCTGACGAAGGGCTTATGGAAAGGAGCAAGTAATAGCATGCAAAGAAAGTTCCCCTAACTTTATCATAATGTGACAGGAGCACTATTTCATTATACTCTTTATTTTTATTTGGGAGACTTTCTTTCCCAGCTTTAAAAATAAAAAAGCAACTTGTCTTTATTTCAGATGGCTCCCTTGAGAAATTTCAGACCAGTTGAGCCAGACTGAATTTTGCATGCCTTTTTTTTTTTTTTTCTCTCTAATGTGAACTCCTCCAACAGGAACACATTTGAGATCCAAAAGCAAATTTTACTCATGAGATGAGCCAAATTTGTGTCTAAGCTCTCCAGAAGGACCCTGCTGCTCTTTTTTTTTTTCATATAAGAATTTATAATTCTATTGGAATGCTTGCAGACTTTGTGAACAAATATCCAAAAGTTTGCTTTCTGCCCCATAAATCATGATACATTTGTTTAATCCTCTCACAGTTCCTAAAAGAGCTTATTTCCCTCTTCTCGATCTTCCTGTAACTGCTTATGCAAAAACTGTATGTGGTTAAAGTTTGTGAAATGCAATGTAATTATATTCACTTTCTGTTTTCTCAGTGACCCTGACATTCTTTATGGTTTAATTCTACTGCCAACTAATAATATTATTAGTAGAGTATAGGCCACAGTGTAGAGCAGCCTAGAGAGATGCCATTTTTTGATATTTTAGCCAAATCTTCTGAAAGCCTTGTAATCTGGCTAATATGGTTAATAACACTGTCAGTGTACACTGAGCAGCTGAACTCCAATATGCTGGAAGGCTGGGATTTTGCAACCTTTTTGCCAACTGCTTGAATATATACGGCGTGTCTCCTGTCACTGCAGTGACTGCACTGTTGCATTATTAAAAGTAGTAAAAACATAGCTCAAAACTTTACTAGAATTTACATTGCGAGTGTGAGAGAGCAGCAAGTGGCTCCTGCAGCTCGTGGGGAGCCCCATAGTGAGCACGGGCAACCACCGCCCCCCATGCAACGTTTTGAGCCTTTTGTTCAGACCACTACCTGGTGACATCCTATTGCAGCCATCTGTGTACACAAACCGGTGCTCGCTGAGGTCAGCCCGTCAGGCGACAGGCTGAAAGCAGAGACTGTGTAAGTATGGGCTTTGATCATGACAGAACAAGAAATTGGCTGCAAAACTAGCAAACAGCATTGCTTTAATTGTCATACTGGAATATTGCATTTGCTGGTGTGGTCCATTTCTTAGACAAATGCATGCTGCCCTCTAGTGCTGATGCTCTCAGCTTTAAGCCGACTGGTGGGAGTGAAGAGCGTGAGATGGGTCTGTTTTGGTGGGGAGTGGCTGGACACCTGGTTACTAAAATCACGTGTTGAATTTGGGGTCATAATAGAAAGCAATCTAACTTTTGTGACGTTAACCAAGAGATGATGAATGGACGATGTCTTACAGATGTAACTTGATTTGCTTTGGATCCTTGCAGCCTTTTGTTTTGTCTTTAGTCTACTAGATTTTATTTAGAACATATGAGAGAGTGGGGATGTGAAGAGGTATTTAAAGGACTAGAAAGAACTGTGAATGTCCACGTTTTCCCTTTCCTCCTCAAAGGTATGCAATATATATGAATTTAAGTACCACTTCACCCATAATATCTGGCATGTTAGTAAGATATTTTTGGTATACTTGGATTTCTGTGGCTCCAGTTCCTAGCTGAACATCCAGTTTATATGTCTGAGTATTTAAAATTTCCATGTATTCAACATGAAATATTCTGTAGCAAATTCTATGTTAAATTCTACCCATGAAATTATCCGAAAGTAAAAAAAGGCCAAAGATGTACTGCAGCATTTGGATTTTTTGTTTGGTACTTTTTGCGTTATTTTCATTAGAGAGAGCCACTTCCCCCTCACCCAACATATTTCTCTGATGATGATTACAATAAGCATGGAAAGATTCCAAAGAAATCCCAAGTGTGGGGCCTTAAATTGTAACAACGATACCCCTAGGAGCGCAGAACTGGTTAATGATTTAAAGTATTATGCCCTAAATGCTCCTATTTTAGCCAACAGGAGAGGATCTGTAGACAGCACATGCCCAGATCAAAGCTGATCATGTCAATGTCATTCAAGGAGGGAGAGATACCCTCCTTTCCCCCTGCTCTCCCCCCTACCCTTTTTTTAAACAAAGTATGACATCTGAGGAACAGTGTGTTGATTGTTCCACTGCCAGGATACGCATAATGGAAACATTAGCTCCAAGATAACTTTTAATCTGTCAGCCTAATGGCTCCTTAATGTGTAGAGGACTTTAAATGTATGTCAGCCAGGGCTGTATAAAGTAATATAGTTTGTGGCCTGAATGGATCTAGATGACTCCACACCATGAAACAATATGGTTTATTATTAAGTATCAGCTCATCAGCTTATTCCCACGGACTTGGACAAGCTTCTCAATTTTCCAGTAACAGATTATGTGAGAAAAAGCTTGCAGTGCATTTTTTCCCCTTTCCTCTTTTTTCTTTTTCCTTTTCTTTTTTTTTTTTTGGTTCCAAATTACAAGTTTCATCCCCAGCTGCACTGGAAGCCCTGAAGTGTATTTACAGCAGGCTGCACTTTATCACACATCAGCTTGACTGCTAGTTTACACTGAACATTTATGCAGCTCCCTTGGCCTGAGATGCAAACTTCACATCTTTGTATTCCTATCACCTTCATTGCAAATTTTTCCAACATCCTCTCCCTGTTGACTGCTTTCCTTCCCCTTCCCCTCCCTTGCTCTCACTTCCCCACATACAGCTCTTTTTTCTCCCCCTTTCTACAAACAGGCCGGTGAGACTTGACATGTCGCAGTCCTTGTCTATGCAGGATACTTGCAATAATTCAGTGTCTTTGTTTGCTTGTTCTCATTCCTCCCAGCTCTAACTCAGGTGCTTAATTCCAGCACTGCTGCCGTAGACTAGATATACATTTGCTTTTGTGCCATTCAGTAATTCGTTTTGGTCTGAACGACCGCTTTGTCCCCATACTTTTGGGTGCCTGGAGGACAATATTACCATTTTTTTTTGTCATCCCTTTGCAGGGAACGGAGCAAGAGGTGATTCCTCTGCCCGGGATGCAAGAGCTGTGTTCCCTCAGCATTGCTCCCTGCAGAGGGAGGGTCTGCCAGAGGCTTGTGCTCCTTCTCAAGGAAGAATGCAGTGTCCCTCGTGCATGGGGACCTGGCTTTGAGTGTCCCTCGTGCATGGGGACCTGGCTTTGAGTGTTTGGGGCCCCTGTGCAAGTGCTGTGGCCCCGGTGCAGGAATTCTTCCTTAGGCCTTATGTCCTCAGCCTCCCTGGGCACATTCTGCTCCCTTTACGCACACGTAGCTTTGGAGGAATTGCACATTATTTCTGCTTACATTTAGCATTTCTGTCATCTTAAAAGTTAAAGTGTTATTAGTTTATAACATAAGGAGATTTAGTGTTTGTGCATCTGTTTCTTAAGCACTTACGCGAGTGTTTTCTGCTACTATTTTATCTTATAATTACTTTTTTTTTTTCTCTCTCTGTTATTGCAAGTCACTTAAGATAACCCTTCTACAGCATCTTCTCTAGTGTATTTAGTATCACATGCAGGTAAATTTGGCTGGAGGAGACAAAATGAGGAACACCAGATCTGAACACTAAAACACTGGAAGCCGCTGAAATTCCAATGGGTTAGCCGTGGTTCATGTTATTAATATGGTGATTACTGGCAGTTGCTTCTGCTGTCCGCATGGCTCTGCAGGCATGCTGAAAGATGATGAGTCTTCTCATTAGGTGCTTACAAACTCATAGGTCAAAAAAGGGAAGGCCTAAGAAATGGGTACAGGGAAGTGAGGCAGCAAGAAGTGTTTTTTAACGGGTGCCTGATTTACACTTTTCTCCTTCAAAATCATGTAATGGGGAAAAAAACGGTGGAAATGGCCAAAAGAAGAGGAAGGATTTCATGGCTTGGGAAGTTGGGGGCATGGTGAGATCCCCAATTTGAGGGAATGAAAGTTATTTCTATGAGATTAGGATTTCCTATGGAGCCACAAGTGGTGTGACCAGTCATCGCACCTGTGCGTAAGTCCTGCTGGAAGGGTCTGAAGCTACGAAAGGGTTGGATTTGTCTCCGTCACCTGGCAGATGTTGCTGAACCAAAGACATTTGTTTCTTTACCTGCTCTATCCTCTTCTTTCTGTTGCTTCTGTTGTTCTGATCTGACGAAGCTAGAGAAAAATGGCTCTGTGTCTCACATCCAAGCTGTAGTCCAGCATTTTGGAAACTGCAGGCACAACAGATGGATTTAATCATTTGGGATTCCTTTATATTGACATCTCCTCATCTCTGTTCTTTTCCTGTCCCATGTGGTAGTCTTAGAGCCTGAGCTCCTTGTGCTGCCATCAACTTGTTCTCTGCGTGGTGCTGGGGAGTCAGGGTGGAAGTTCAAGTGGATCTGTTTGGGTTGCATAGCTGTCCGCTTTTGTGGGGACTTAGCGACTCAGATGGGCCCTTCAGCTTTTTCCTCTCTTCCAAGTGACCATCCCAGATTTCTGTGTCAAAGAGATCCAAAGATGGAGAACATTCGAGAAAAAAGATTGTTCTGTTCCACCAAAAGTCAGCATGAAGTAGAACAAATGCCCTTCTTGTCTTATAATGTCTTATAATAAGATCATAGTTTTAAATTTGCGATCAACTTACCATGTTAGAGAACAACTCAGTATTCTTTACTGCTTTGGGCTCTCACAAGCCTTCAAAAGTGATGGATTTCTTGCACCTAGTGGTTCAAACTATTTCTAGAAATGTGATTTTAATTCCCACAGTATTTAGAGTAGTGTTATTCTTGTTCATGCTTTGAAAAAACTGTAAACCAAACTCTGTATTTGTAGTAGAAGAATCTTTTTGCTCTTTTGAAATAGCTCTGTTGACACTTTAAGGGGAAGTAATGATGGAAAGGTGCAATATAAGTTGCTCTTTGCTTGTCACCTGAGGTGGCTTGTTCAAGCTAAAGCTCCTCTCTGATTGTCTGAGAGAAGAACCATCTAGACAGGCTGCATTTCTCTCTCTCTTTTTTTTTTTTTCTAGTTCTCATTATTCAAAGACACTTAAAAATTTCTTTGCCACGGTTTTCTCTTGGTGCAATCTCCTTCATGGTAATCACTATAATAGCCACAGAAAATAAGAATACTAGATTCCTTAGCTGTTAATTCTGTTATATCCTCGGTTTAGGCAGTTAGAATTAGGCTTATGCGCTCATTCTGTCCTCCAGACAGACTGACAATCCTTCTAATAAACAGTATAAAGTTATGTAAGGACAACCATCTAGGGTTCCTTCCTTGAGAGGTGAGGTTGATGGGAGTTTGTTATAGTGAGTGGAAGATGGTGAGTAAGGAGATGTGCAACTCTGCTGTTTTGTTCTGTGACTCGCCTGGAGCTTAGAGGGAGGAGGAAAACAACTATAGAGGTCAAAATATAGTTAAAAAAAAGTCTTGGCTGTTTAAAGCAGGTGGATAAGCCTTAGAACGCTGAGCGGCACTAGTGCCCCACATTTTGGGGAAAAAAAAATGTCCCTTTCTGCCTTTGGAAAGCAACCCCCTGGTGTAACAGTCATGGACTCAGTAGAACTAAAATCTCTCGGGTTGGGTCCGAGTCGACCTTCTGTTCATTCTTTTTTCCTGTCTCTGTTACATATTTAGCATCTTTCCTTCGACTGCTCCACACTCGTGTGCTGTCAAGTGTTGCCTGCACCTGTGCTCCCCAAAAGGGTCAGGGAATGTGCGGAAAGTCAGGCTGATTTTTGGAGGTTTTTTTCTTTTGTTTTGGCTTTATTTACATGTTTTTAAGATAGACGGCTGATTTTAATTAACTTATGCCAGAAATGATCGGTAAAAGCCAAAAATTTTGAAGCAGCATATTTGGAAATATTTTGATACTTCTTACAGTACTCAGCTTAATGTTCTTAATGATGATTATACAATAAATAGCTCAGGTATAATTAAATAGATTTTTTTAAAAAATCAAAAATGAATGTCAGAGAACATATAATCTAATACTCGCAGTTTAGAGAAAAAAATAATTAAAAAGAAAGGCAGATTGTGTGCAAACAGTGAGAAGATGAGGCTCTTAATTTCCTGGAAAAAAATAACACTTGAAAAAGTACCTCGTTTATTACAAGAAGTAAAAGTGATAATGAAAATAAAAATTGTCAATTACACATAAAGTTGTAAGAATTTCCGTAAGTATGAAGTTAAAAACAAGACAAATAAAACCTCCTTTACAAAAGGAATTATTGCTTTAAACTGGCTTTGCTTATGCCCTTAGATGAAAAGGTTTTTTGAGAGTTTTAAAATAATTTGACTAATGGTGGTGTTTTTCCTAAATCAGAATCATTGTAGAGTCAAAGTCATTTGTAGGCAAGTATTTTTTCTCCTCTGAATGTTCTAGGGATGGGATTATAACCTGTAAAGGAGGTTCATATTAATATTTAAAGGAATTTAGCAACTTCTGCTCATTAATTGTAGAAAATGCCCAAGTGCCTGTGAAAAAAAATGGTAATGGTATTGATATTTCATCCTGAAGGGTCTCAAAACAATTTACAGATTGCTGGTATAACCATCACTGAAATGCACCCAGCTTCGTGGTGGAACATGGCAGCTGTTTAATAGCCCATAGCAAAACTACACAACAGCCGGTTGTGCAGAGAGAGATGAATATGGATCAAATACAAATTGGTGGTGGAGGACTTAGGTGCTGTACTCAAATCAGGCGAGAATGTTGAGTCTGTGTGAAAGCGCGGCGCTCTCTCGGACCGCAGCTCCTAGTACGAGACCTGTGGTGAGCTCATGTGAAAGGCAGGCAGGGGACTGCGTGCCGAAATGTAATCCCTGCTGTATACTGTAAACCAGTGTGCCTGACAAACAGTTTTAATTGTGAATACTTTGTTGTTTGCACATACAGAAGGGCAATTTATTAAAAACAGTTGATGTTAAACTGGGTGTCTTAGGGGGCAGATATGGCAATAGGTTTGGATGGGCGTAGCAAAAGTTGGCTTGACTACTTAATTTTTTTAATTGCTTTTTAAAGAAAACTGAATGCTACTGAAGACTATATTGCCAACAGCTGCACCAGCTGTGGTGGCTGAGGAGTGTTTTTTAATGGATGTAAAGCATTTATTTGTTAGGAAAAAATGTGAACCAACAGATGCAACAGGATGCTACCTGAGTACAATACATTCACGTCACTGTTGACTTGAGCTGAATTTGGGCCTGAGACTGTATGATCTACAGCCCTTGCGCATCCCACTGCAACTCCTTCGTACCATTTTACAAATAATACACAAGGACCTAGGAAGCTTTTTCACGCTAGGCAAGTGTATGGAAGTCCAGCTGCATAATAGCTCTCTGCAACACATGCCCCATTTAAAAGGAGCAAACATGACTTGAACAATTTTTCATGTGCTTTAGTATGCATGTATGTATTTATTTATTTATTTGGATAATTGGGTTTTCCCTCAGCTAAGGAAAATCCAGTGTTGCTGACATTACAATGTGTTTGTGAAGAAAGACTGATATTGCGAACACATGCAAGCAACTGCAAGGTCATTACTTACCCGGCATAATTAGAACATCCATTCCAAAGGGGGAAAACATTTAAAAGATAAAGGGTGCATTTAAAAATGATTCTTCCCAATGCAATTTTTTCATAATTATAGTTTTAACAGCTTATGGTGATGGTAGGAGCAGCTACTTAAGAAAAATTAGAAGCCTCATTCAGGGAAGATGATCCCTCAGGAGACCTTGTGTTATCATTTCTCAAGAGCGGTGAGCAGAACCCCCCGTTCAGAATGGCAGCGAATTGTTTTGATGTATAGGGAGTACGCTTAGCTTGTTATGACCGACCCTGGATATTTTAATTAAAAAACACTCCAAATGTCAAAAATGTATTGTGCACAAGAACATGAGCGTATTCACGCTCCTGAATTGCGAAAGACAAATGCAATTGCAGTTGGGCAGGAGAGAGGCTGTAGGTTGCCTGAATTCCTACGTGACATATCTCAGCATCAAAAATCTTTTAGTGGCACATATGCCTTTTGTAATTCCCAGTGTTTTCTGCAGTTGCCAAAGGGAGGTGGGAAACGAGGAGGCAAAACAAAACAAAAAAACAACCAGCCGCTGCATTTAATTTATGAGCAAGACTATTGTTTTACAAATAACCTTCATGATAAATAAAGTCTCTCGGCAACATTTTCAACTGTGCTTTTATCAAGCCTCTCTGAGCAGCGTGTGTAATGCGCCTGGCAATCGAATCACAGCTGTGTGCCTTGGTGGGGAATCTCTGCGGAGACAACACTTCCTTAATTTAAACAATTGTAGGCTGCAGGAGTTCAAAAATTTCAGCTGACTTTAACTGTCACTAGCCCAAGCACCTTTATCCCCAGGCGAGCAGCAGCAGCTGGATTTCATTTCCTGCTGCCAGACTGTCCGACATCTTTGCTGAACATCCCGGGAACCGAGCGTCTTTACTTTAAGGATTTTATTCAAGGTGACAGCTCCTCACACTTTAGCGTTCAGATCACCTCAAGTAGCTGAGATATCAGTGAAAATGAGAGCGCTTCTACAGCAAACTCCAAATTTAGATTGACTGAGGTTATCCTTAGGCCTCTAGACCCAACCTCCGTGACAGAACAGGCCTGCCAGTAACTTTAAAACTACGGCGGAGTTTGTAATGATGTCTGGGGAGAAATATTCCGCAGGAGCGGCGGAGGATACTATAAGCGATAGGAAATGATGTCAGATTTAGTTAGGGCTGGAGACAGTGTTAGAATATACTTGGCATAATATGGCACCGGTATCTCTGTCAGCATCTCTGTTTTCTGTCACCGCACACAATCCGGGGCCTGTCTGTAGTCCTGACAGTGTCTTTTCAGATCAGGTTATTGCCAACTCGGAGGCTCGCTCGGCGCGGCACCATACAGCCCCCTTTGTTTGAAGTCTGCCCTTTTGTCATTAATGCACTTGATGTCTATTTAAATCTGACGGTGAATGCAGTATCTGTTTTCCTATCAAGAGATCATTGACAATATTAATACCTCGTGTCCTTGCCTCATTTTGTGAGCGCTGACACCTAGCTGCAGTCTCCAGCATTCATCACGCAGCGCTCCCTCCCCAGCTTCTCCGCACAAGCCTTGCTCCCAGTCCTCAAGAAACACTGCAGACCTCGAATGAGACTTTTATCAGTGCCAGGAGAAAGGAGTCTGAAGAACGCCATTAATAAACTGCTCGTATCCTTTGCCTTTAGAGCTCTAAACGGCCTCGTTGCCAGTCTCATGCCTTCCGTGTTTTGTCTCAGAATATCATCGGTTTGGGAGACAAAACCTTGCTTTTCATTAGGTGCTCGTTTAGGAATGGTAATTTCATCCCTCAGATGTGGACTTCGCTCCACCAGGCACTGAAATTACTGAAGATGGCTTCATGGAGGAGCAGAAGGGGATTGAGTACTGCACCACACAGTCCCCATTCATGTTATCCTGAAGAGAAATGTATTTTTCACAACTGACAGACATATCAATTTTATTTTTTTCTGTAGAAATGTGCTACTGTCCCGATGTCCCCAAAAGAAGGAAGAGTGTGGCTTGATACTAATCTTGCAGAGCCTATGCCTTCCAAAGTGTTGGCTGTCTATACTGCCCATGTAAATGTTATAGAAGCATGCATACTAAATTCATACTCTGGGTGGGTGCTATGTTTGCTACGTGGGTGCTGGAAAGCTAAAATCTGCTCTCCTCCATCTTTACCCTTTGTGGAAGGCAGCACGTCTCTCCCTTGGGCTAGGTTATGTTCCTCCTTGTGGGGCTGGGGGTAGGTACTTCGACGATACTTAGTGATCTCTGCGTTAGGCAACTCCAAGATGGAGGAGGTGCTCTCACCTGCCTTCTGTGCATGACTTTAATTTGACTAGTGTGCCTGGGGGCACGAAGAATGACTCTGCTTGTAAAATTTAGCAACTTTGAGGATGCTTGAAGGTGGGATGTGACTGTGAACTTACGCTTCTGCATACCGCTTAGTACCACCAGAGGGGATGCTTGTGAAAACGGGAGTCAGAGCTGCAGAAATGTGTGTTTCACCCACAGCATTTGAGAGTTCCTCAAGCATCTTGACTCCTGTGCATGCTAAGAATAATATGCCTTTTCTCCAGAAAGCAGCATTCAGGCTAATTTTTACAAGCAAGCATTCTCAGTGTACTGGTATTTAGCGTAATTTATAACTGCATCTGCTGTTGCTTAGGTGCCATTGCCTGGAGAGCGACGTTGGAAATATTTTCTGCTAAATGTTTATTTGTGCATCTGGGAAAACCACTGGGCGCCATAGGGCCAAGTTTTCGGAGGCCCAAGCTCCAGCCCGTGTCCATCGGTAACTTCCCATGTGGATTTCCACCAGTCACTTGGGCTCTCCGCCACCGCGGAGCAGGGACAGTGTGAGGTGCTTGCACGATGGCTCTGTGAGTGTTTATGGGATTTTTGCTGGACCTGCATCAAGCTGTAATTGATTCTTTCTTTTTTGTTTTTGATTATAATTAAACCATGGAGTAGGGAGATTACAAAGAGTACAAAATGTAAATCCAGTCCAGATTCTCAGTTTTCCAGAAGTGGTAGAGAAGGACTGTGATTTATAATAGCTCGTGTGATGTGCCAGTGTGATGTCATCCCATTTCGAGACACTTACAGATGTGTGTTTAACAGGCAAACTCAGGCAGGTATTTGAGTGTAAGTTTGTCCAGTGGATTAAAAACTGCTGTTTCATTGGTAATAGTAAATATGTCAAATGCACAAACTTCCTTTTGCAGCATGAGAGAGAACTGTTCCCTCCACTGCCCTCCTCAAGTTTCCCTAGCTCTTTGCCTTTGCATATTATGCCACTATGGTCCTAATTGTAATTCATTTTCTTTCCCTGTAGGCGTTTTGGGAAAATGCCGCTACGTTTACTACGGAAAACATTCCGAGGGCAACAGATTCATCCGAGATGACCAGCTATAAAACACAGCGTTGCCTTGTGCCTCTTCAATCCATCTCGATAAGAAGCGCAAATTGCATCTAGATTTTGAGCATGTAACTGAAGTCCTCCAGTGCCTTCTGCTGACTTTGCCGAGCCTGTCAAGATCATCCTTCTATCTTAGCCTGAGTAGTCACATAGAGATTGACATGATTGCCTTTAAGCAGGGCCCATCCACCAGCGTGACAGACAGCTGCAGCCAGGCACCCGGCCTGGCAGGATGAGCGCCGTGATGGATGGCCTGGTCCGGCCGCTGCTCGCAGCAGAGCAGGGGTCGCACCTGGGGCTCCTCCGAGCCTGCCCAGCCCGGGGGGCGGGCGGTGGCCAAGCGTTTAGGAAGGAGAGAGGCCGTAATTTCACATGGAAAAGCACCTATCTGCTCTTACTTTCCCCCCCTTGAATTAAGTACTGGTGTTTCTGTCTCACGCGTGCATATGGAAAGCTTTCTTACAGAGCTTCACCCCTCTTTCCTCCTCCCCACCAACAAATGGATCTGTATGGATTTTTTTTTTCTTCCAAAAGGTAAAATATATCCTGCAAATATTTGAGCCATGCACAGTACTATTTGTATTTTTGTTTACATATAAGGGTGTTTAAGCAGCTCTATAGGCAAACCAAATTTTTCTAATTTTAAATTAAGTCTCAAGGTTTGCTTGCCTTCAAGAAAGGGAACATTCTTAATACTGCAGAATAGTTGCACAGAGGACCTCATGCTGTATATGCTTTGAAAAAGCCCTTGTTTACAATCCGATCAGTGTGTGTTATTCCTGCTTTATTGGGCATGATATTTTAATTTTAATGAAGTCCAGAGATTGCATTTAGAATTAAATGCTCACATTTAGAAAGAAAGCCTATAGTTACCCCCACCCCCCATTTTCAAAAGGGGGGGGTGGGGGCTATAAAATGAAATTTCCACCAAGTGTCTATCAACAGGAAAAAAAATGAAAATAGAATTAACTGGTGGAATTAACATAATTAGAACCTTTACTAATATGCTCTGGAAAAGAGCTCTCATTAATCCCCTTTGATGTATATGTAAGCAATGCTTCTGTCAACATTTGAAAATAACACAGCGTAGCATGTTTCCTGCTTTTCTGATAAACAGCTTGGACCTACTAAGAACTTGTTACTGTGAAACGAATTCCCAAGGCTTTATAAATACACTGTGCTCAGTGCTGCTGGATCCAAAGGAATGGGCTAAGAAATGTGCAGAAATTCTGACCTCTGGGCTGTTCCAAACCTCTTCGTATTGGTCGCAGTTGAGGGTGGTCACTGTCTGGGTTTTTTTGGCTTGTCTGAAATTACTGGTTGCTTTAATTCGCTTTCCTAGTCGGGGGGGGAAGGTGATTTTGGTAGAGGTTGTTTACTTTTTTTTGGCTATTATCAGCTAGTGTTGTAGTAAATGGAAAGGAGCTGGATGTAGAAGCCAATCTTGAAATCAGGTTTGTTCTGTAGAAAAAGATGAAACATAGTGGCAGAGTGACAAAGAAAAGCTTCGTGCTGCTGTCCATTTTAGACTTGCTTCCTCTGAAAGTACATAGTAAATATTTAATAAATATTTAAAATTGATGAGGAACATAGAGCAATCTACTTTGCACCACCTATAGAGCAGACCTTATATATTAAGTTCAGATTGAGCTCTGAGCTGCTCATTGAAACAACGCCTGGTGAGTGAGTTTGGCCACTTGCAACACCTCTGGTGTCGTATATGACCACTAATGAAACGATAATGGACCAGTGAGTAAATTCACGTTAGAAATTTAGGAGATATTATATAAATGTGGGAAAAGACAACTATATGCCTCTCTCCTTTCAGAAATACTTATTAGAAATATTAGGGTACTTTTCTATATGGGTTACCAAAATAGCAGCAAGTTGCCATCCTAGTTCATTCATATCATGCTGTCTGTTTTGAAGCCTCAATACATGTTTTGGCCAGGGCATCTTACAGGCAGCAGGGTTCTGGATACGGGTGTTTAGAATAACCTAATGTCATATTCAGTCTGGTTGCATATATGTTCTTGTCTTTATAAAAGGCTTTAACCCTGCCTCAAACAATAAACAGCACTTGCAAACTGACCGCATGATTTTTCCATGTTTATTTTGCTTGTTTACTTTTCCTAATGTCAAAACCATTTGTATCATTTTCAGGAGTGTTTTCCTCTATGCAAGCTTTGGAGGCAAAAATATTTTTGGAAGGAGATATGATCAAAGTCTTTTCCATTTTGTTTTTTTGTTTTCACTTGGGAATACGTATACCTATAGTTAAATGTGGTAAAAACCCTAATTAAAGTTTGCTTAAAGAGAAGTCACACTAAAAGTCACTGATTCTGGATAATCGAAAGGATAATCTAAGAATAATTATTTTTGTACTATTAGAGTATGTTAGAATATTTTATTTAAAAGCTGTCATATATGTTTATTATTGTTTCTGCTAACAACTTTTTTTTAATATGCAGAGCGTTTTGTTTTCAGATTTATTCTGCTGAGGTTCTGTTCTAAGAAAGGATAAACTTTTGGGGACTAGAACTTCTAGCTGATGAGTTTTTCTTCAGTGGAAACTCTGCAGATGAAGAATAGAAGGTGGATGATATTACTGGGAGCTGCTTTCGTGAGAGTAAGGGTTAGTAGGACTGGAAAGTTAACATGCGCATCCCTTTCTAATATGTTTGGTTCTTTAAACAAAACATAAAATAATTGTTAAATGTTCAATTCTCACATCTTTGCAAACAAAAGAACAAAAATTTTATGACGTGAGCAAGAGAAAAAAGTAACCATAAACTTCTGTAAACATCCATAATGTTCACGGTGACTATGTGATGCCAGCTGTTTCTAACAGGCATCTATTCCCAGTGTCTTGAGTCTGTAGTTTCAGCCAGGATGGTGAAGAAGCAGGCACAAACAAGAGTGCAGGATCTCTTTGCACATCTGCTGCTGCTGGTAAATGCTGCAGAGGAAGTTCATAGCAGGTAAATAAGTAAATAGATAGATAGAATTGCATGCCTTGCTATAAAGGAGGCACTTAGAGACATGGTTTAGCAGGCATGGTGGTGGCGGGTTTTTGGTTGGACTTTCATGATTTTGAAGGTCTTTTCCAACCATAATGATTCTATGATATAGGCACTTAACAACTGTAAAATCTTAACTTTCAAAATTGCTGACACTTCTGTGAACTTTTTTTTTTCCTTATATTAATTAGCATTGAGGTAATAATTCCGGGTTCATTTTTTTTAGCATATTACCATATATATTTGCAATGAAGATTGTGTTTATGAAGTTATACCAGAGCTCATGCATTTAACACCATCACTTATTTACACTGCTGTGTTTCACAGGAAAAGACAACCTTTATTATGGTTCTTTACTATAGTATAGTTTGAATTTTCTAGTTTAATAAATAAAATATGTATTTCAGTAAATAAACACTGAAAAAAAAGTTTTGACGAAGAACTCTATCTGTATTGTGTAGGTGTAAAACCAAAGCATGCAGAAGTTGAACAGTTTGTAGAACTGAATGGCCCCAGCACAAAATTCTATGTGCGGTTTATGTGGGTACTTTGGATGAATGATTGATTACCTTTGTGATTCTGGTAATTAGGTTTTGTTTTTTGGGAATTTATTTTTTGGAATACATGTCTCTACTAGAAACTAAACATGAATTAACTGTCTTTTTATAGACCCTGATTTTCTGGCCACTTGTAGCAGAGTAAGAATTGGTGTCTAAAATAATGTAAATATACAGAAACAGACATATATTTGCAAACTCACTTTTTTTTAGGGTTATTATTTGGGACAGAGGAGGATGTTCATCCTTTTGAAAGAGGAAGAAGTTTCATTGACCCTTTTTTCTTGTGATTCTTGTGTGAATTTCTTGTATGAAAGAATTGGATGTCTCTATTTTGCAAAGTATCACCCACCTGGCTTGACATACTTTTTTAGGTTAAAGAATTTTTCAAGGAAGGTAAGTGGCTGCAACCTGTGGGGAAATATAATAGAGATCACCATAAAGGCACCTACTATACTGCGAAGTTCTTCAGCCTGTCTCTGCATTTATGACCATTTACAAAAGATGGCCTGTTACAGCATGTAGCTTGTAGAGCTATTACATCCCAGCAGGCTCAGAACCAAAATTAAGATCCTGTCCTCCAGGACATGTTTGCAGGCTGAGGCAGCAGCTAAGGTTCTAAAATGCTAAGTGATCTTATGGTCTTGGAACATGTTATTGTGTGCTTGAGCACCAGAACTGAGCAAATAGCGTAGGCCCAGCTCCACAGTGTCAGTTCAGGTAAACAGCTGCCAAAATCCCCGTTTTTGTTTGCACCTGGGTAAGAAGTGCGTAATCAGTGCTGATGGGTCACACACTAAGGGAAACCAATACAGAGGATTTTCAAAATTGCTGAATATTTGCTTTATGTTGCTTCCATTGAAGTTATAAAAAAAAGAACAAACCTGCCTATGCTCTTGAAAATCCTCTTTATAAATCATAGGGTTCAGTTGCTGCCAGCGTGTATGTTTATATCTTTATTCCTGCCCATTATAGAGTCATATGGGGAAGGTTTTACCCCCAGCAGGGCTGCCACATTTGTAGTGAGGTTCAGCCCATTTACAGCTGGCCTGGCCTCAGTCTTGCTGCTTATTTCTGCTTGTGTGTTGTCTGGGTGGCATGTGAGTGCCAAGTGTGAAGTCCTTGTCTCTGCCGAACTTGGTGACTTTATTTTCCTTATTTTGTGTAAATCCGTCTATCTATTTGCTCTGTTGAAGGGTGGGCACATGAGAGAGATGAATTTCAGCTGTAAAGGGCTGTAGCCGTGCAGGCAGGCTCCATGTCTGGCGCTAAGTAGCTGCTTGCAGGATCCGACTAGGGAATCAGGCGGAGAAGCAGGTGATGAAGTCGGGTCCTGCCTGCCTTGCCAGCTGCTGTCCTCCGCTCCTGAAGTTCTCTGGCTGTGTCCTTGTCTGCTTCAATTGCCTTGTCACTGCTCTGCGTGCAGTGATGGTACAGCAGAGTTAAGCGTTCCCTTTTTGTTTCTAAAGTGAAATTTCTGCTTCACCGGTTGTGGGATAACAACTGAAATGCACGGCTTGCTTTTTCAGTGCTTGTATATATATATCACCTGATATCCGTTATGTCTCACTGTCTAGTCTGCTTCTGCTGTTTGGACTAAAATCCACTCCTGCTAATGGGAATGAGACAAAGCAAACAAGATATGATTGGGAGAAAAGAGCCACAACGATGCTCGTGTGCGATGTGCCCGCGCTGACCCTCGCTGCAGGTGACGGGCCGACCGTTGCTATGCCCAGCCACGTTTACGTGGTGGGAAAGACAGAGCTGGCTCATCCCCCGGTGTGGCGCCTGCTTGGAGGCAGCGTGTGGCTGTCAACGCACACCTTGGACTTATTTATGCTACCTTGGCAGTTGCAATACTGACAATTAATGCTCATTTTGCCTCTATTATTACTAGAACCACACACCAAGATCTTACATTAAGTGAGTCAGGCCCAAGGAAAATTACTTAGAAGCCTAAAGAGCATTTTCCTTGGCCTTTGTTATGTGAGAATGTGCAGTGTACACCTGGCACTCCTATTTCAGCAAACCTAGTTGAGTTAATATATTTTCCATACCTGGTACTAAAAGAGCTGATTCTTTCTAAAAGTTACCTTTTAGGTTAGGTGACTCTGATGGACTTGCCTCTGGTGGTGTTGTCAACCTGAAGCTGACCCTTTCTTAGAGTTGCTGACAACGAGATTAAGGTTTCAGATCCGGATTTTCACAAGCCTTCAAGGAGCAGATATTTTTAAGGACAAACTGAGTCGTGGTCATGGCACATTCACAAAATATCATCGTCATCTCAGCATCCTCAGCTTTTTAAGGGAACAGCATCTCAGAAAATGTGTTTAGTTCTAGGTGAGTGGCATTCCTAGGTTTCAATGTAAAGATATTTTTACGTTAGCACTTTACATGCAATGTTAAGGTTGTGAGAGCAAGTTTCTAAATGCGTTCAGAACATCTCCCCCAGCTCAAGCTTAAAATTCCTTGCAAATATTTTTGCATTTGGACTGCATGTTTTGCTGCTGATTTAAAAACAAAACTGTGAAGTCAAAGGTTTTTGAACCTGATTATATTTCAGTCCAGAAAATTGTTAACAGACCACCTCGTTTCTTATTCACAGTTTTTTAGGTAATTTTTGAATAGAAATGCATATGTAGAGTGATATAGTTTTATAATAAAGACTCTGTTTGGGAATGTCTTTATTAAATTTATCTATTAATTTGCTATTATATTTGGAAGTTGAGAGGAACTTCAGAGCTCTCTTCAGATCATTACCAAATACCCTGGAGAAAAACAATGACCGTAGAGTTTATCTTAAGAAATTCTACATTAAATTTACGTTGAGTGGTGAAAATCAAATAAGGAATACCAAGGTAACTGAAAATGTTATTACTGGCAAAACTTTTATCTATACTTGCTCTCTTATATTAGCACTATTTTCGCAATTGAGTATTTATGCTTAAATATAGGAAAAAACAAAGCACAGAGAATTCTGAAGACAGTCTGCTTTTATGGGCCTCCCTGATTTTATAAGACCTTCGAAACGATGTGTGCACTCAATTATCCAGCATTCAGGGTATCTACTGAGTAAGCAGACAGTTGTGGACTTAAGGGAATTTTCCAATACACATGCTGTTCAACGTTAGCAATTTTCTTTTTACCTAGGAATTGTTTTCAGAAATTCCCATATAATGAAATTTCTGTTTAAGTTGATAGCTGTAAATGAGGGCACAGTTGCTTCATTTCCTTTTGACAATAAGCCAAATTCATCCCTGGTGGAACTCCATTGATTTAACTCTACTTGAGCTAAGCTACACTGGGGATGAATTTGGCCCAGCTTGAGATTTTTTTATTCATCTTTTCTTTAATTTCCTTTAGCTTAGTAGTCGATTTAGGGCTGGTCCGAGGATTACAATACAAGAGAGGGGAAAAGAAAAACTTCTCTGCTCAAGAGTCATTTCCTTTTTAATACCCTACTGATTTAACCGCGACTTGTAATGTGTTTCAGGTAGCCAAATTTCAACATCTATTTTGGAAGAAAGTTCACTGTGCTTGGTGTCTCCTTCCTTGGCTGCTTCCCAAACCACCAAATCACCACCTCCTATACAATACGCATATTATAAAAGGCAGTGGAAATGTCTCTGCACGGGGAAATGATATGGATAAACTGCAGTTATCAACTGGTGCCTGATACAGTTAGCCTGAGCTCCACTAATTACACACCTCTTTGGCCATTACCTCAAATGATGATGGAGCTGTAAAACCTCTATGTCTGTAGTGCCTATACATCTTCTCCCCAGCTCCTGCTTTCTGTGCTTGGGATTCAGAGAGTCTTGGGTGGTTTCTGTCCATATGGTGTTCATGACAGTCCTTTTTTTTAAAAAAAAAAAAAAAAAAAGAAGTTTTGGTTATTGCGGGTTGACACCCCATAAGTTTCACGTCTGAGCAAAAGCTGAAAGCACCATTCAGCCAAAACCACTACTGAGCTTTATGTGGTTTTCATCTGAAACTGTAAATCAGCTGAAGTTCACTGAGGGGTTCTGGCCTGAATGTCAAACCCCTAGCAGCTCTTCCAAATCGGGCTAGTGTTGGGTTTCATTATGAAAGGTTTGCACAGCTCTAGCTAAGCCCTCATTTTCCACTTTCAGATAAATGCTTTTTCAGCTATATTTATGAGGCTTAAGAGTAAAAGCCTACCAGCTGTTAATGTTAATCACAAGTTTATAGCATAAGCACATTCTGGGTCTTATCCTTTTCCCATTCGTGTCAATGGCAAAGCTTTCAACATCAATGGCAGCAAGGGCAAATAGCACAAAACACAGGAAAACATGCACACCTGTGAAAGGAGAAAAAAGGGGTCTGCCTCGATTTAACAAAGGCAGGAATAGGCTGCCGTGTCCTAGGATGTTTTGCTCTATGCACATTCGCTGTTCGACCAAGCAGAACTTGGAGGCAAGGAGAATTTTCAGCCTTTGTGCTGGAATGGCTTGGATTTTCTTAGGGGTATTAGTATAGGTACTAGAGTTAGGTCTTTGTCATCAAAATATGTAGTATAAAAGCATGTGTCTCTATATCCTGTGCTAAGAGAGAAGCCCAGATTTGGTAGTTCTGAAGGAGCAACTGACGGATAAGCTTCTGGAGGTGAAAATAACACAAACTGACTGATATCTAGCGTATGGAAATTAACATTATTTTACATTGCTAGACTACAGCATGCTATCATTTATCATAAGTCTCATATCCTGCTGCTGGTCACCTCTCCTTATCCCCACAGAGAAGAAAGGTGGCATCATGAGAGATTTGGGAATCTTGTTTATCCTTACCTAAGCATTGCTGTTAGGCGTTACTGAGGACAGCAAATATATTCTGTCCCTTTTATTAATATACTGCCTTTGTCTCTGCTTACCCATTCACTGATTCCTTAGTTACTCTGAATGCTAAAACAAAATCTTGACTGTATTCAGTAATAATTCTGGTTATTTGTTTTATTAACCGTTTCTTTTAGCATTAAACCCGCCATAGAGAAGATACTGCAGAACTTGTCCAGTAACTTGTCTGGAAATCAAGAAGTGAATGGAATTTGAATATTTGAAATTATGATCTCTCCTGTAGCAATGAAATAAATAGTGAGGTAGCACCTTAGAAGGGAAAAATAATCAGGACTGAGTGTATAGTGTGTTGAGTATCCAGTAGTACCGACAGTACCTACACTGCGGCCTATCTAGAGGGATTGCAGATAAATTTTACTTCAAAGTTTGGCACTGCCTTTTGCAACATTTCCGAGTACCCCCTAGTAAATAGGCATCTTCCATGTGAGCCCAGCATTCTTCACATTTGGATGTAAATGGGGAGAATGTGCTTGGCATGTTCCCCCTAAGAAGCAATCAGTCCTCTAGGATCACTAGCAGGGAAATGTGCATGTATAATATAGTTTGAATGTATTAAAATCACTTAGGAACTCTGCATCAGTGTGCAGGCTCACATACTACTGTCTCATTTCTCTTCATGAAGTTGCTTCTTTAAAAGTAGGAGGTCTAACCAGGAGTCCAAATAATTATTTTAAGAAACTTTTTTTTTTTTTATAATTTCAACTCTAGTCAAATCCAGCTGAAACATGGCCAGTTGAAATGGGCAAAGAGAGCCCCAGAGTAAAATTACACAGTGTTTAACTGTGTGAAATATGTCTGGCTGCCCATACGCAGTCACAAATGACTCCAGGAGAATCTAAAGAACTCAAGCTGCCTAGGGAAAAGGGAAAAAAATGACTGTTTAGTATATCAATCAAACCCAAAGGAAAAATGTCATAATCAAGGAGTGCAGGCTTTAAATTATTTTTTTCATTTTATAAGACAAACTAGCTTTGATCTTAAAAATAGCATACATTTTTTTAATGAGTGATGCACAACTGCTATATCTCCTGATTTGTGTTTTCAGCTCCCAGAGTCCCACCCTAAGACCCCATAGTGTCCATTAGCAGGTCCATTTTCTTCCCTTAAACTATACATTCTTATCAAAATGTTAATTCTTCCAAGCCTTGACAAAAAAAACCTTGATACGCTGTGTATTTTATATGCCAAATTATTCCACTTTAATGGAAAAAGAACAGAAATGTTAAGGAATTCATGTGTATCTGAGTTGTGCACATCAATCTTCTAAGGCGGCACATAACAAAGGTCAGAAATAGCCTAGCGCTGTGTTTTGTGTAGCGCATCATTCTATGAGAAAATGTGCCCAAGTTCCTCCTAAAACATTGTTTTCAAGCATGGTTACTACTGAATATATTTCTAAGTGACAAGGTTTATTTGCCTGCATTTTGATATGTTTAGGGGAAACTCAGGCTGACAGTTAGAGGAGGCAGGAAGAGGGAACCACAACAAGTTCCACCCAAATACAAAATGTCATCTCTTCCCTAGCTGGGATACAGAGGCATCCTGATGAAAAAAAGAGCAGACATTTAAAAGTTTCTGACATGTGTCACAGATGCAGCCATTGAGCCACTGTTCCTGATGTAGCTCGAGATGACAGCATCCGAGCCATTGGAACTGGCTGCGGGACATGCAAAGTTTGGTGTGTGTCGCATTTAATCCTTGTCATGGCACATCTAGAGAATAAAAAAGACAAATGGGCACAGGCAGTAGTGATAGTTCAGAAAACTTAAAATAATGCTTCCCAGTCTAATTGATATTATCAAGCTGGGCTAACATTTACCAGCCACCAAGTAGTCAGACAGGAGGTCAGCACCCTTTTTTTCCTGCAGTTTTCCCCCAAGTCAGTAGTATAAGTCTTTCAAGCTTTCTCTAAGGGTGACCCAAATACATGAACTGTGTACTCAGAAATATCATTGACTTGCCGGAGATACTCCTTAATAATCAAAACGTATAAAGAAAACAAGGCTTCATCTGCTGATGAAGCAACTTGTCATGCATTTTCCCATCTTATTTATTTACAGTAGCTGAGGACCAGCCAATAATGATGATTATTGTACCAAAGAGTTGATAATTTATTGATCCTACTGCCTCTGGTTATTTTACAACCTGCATTTCTGGTTATAACCTTGTAAAGTTGAGATGGAGGCAGCAAAGAATAACATTATTTTGCAGATATCACCCTGGAATTTTCTGTGAAGCAGTGCATCTTTTAATACCATCCCTTAAAGTTTGCATAAATAAAACTGGTTGTTTGGAGTGGCTCATGGACTGCAGCACAGATCACTTGATTCGAGAGTTTCACATCGTGGTTTCTAGAGAACTTGTAGTTAGCAGCCCATTAACTTGTCATTGATTGCAGGAGGTGAGCATCTGTTCCTCACCTAACTTCCAGTTTAATATCAGGGATACTTTTCTATTTAATAGCCTGGGAGGTGAATGCAGAAGATTCAATTTTAGCATTTTCCAAATACAATCAGCCTCTGATAATGTGAATCCCCTGGCAAGCTGAAGTTAAAAAGAATCTTTTATATTAAAAAGTCAGTGGTACCTACAGGCTATGGGACTAGTTTCTACTTAAATCTTTTGGCTACCTAGGCATAGTGATAAATCAAGCATGGATTTAACAGTATTTCCTTCTGTATCTTAAAACAGACTGTTTGTACGTTAAAGACATCCACAATGTTACAGACATTATGGTGGTGGAAGGGAAGGTTCAGTGAGGGAATGTGTTTAAAACAGACATTTTTATGTAGCTTTAATAGAGATTTGACAAATGCATTTATGTTATCACCCATTTATCCATCCAGTCTTCAGGGAGAGCGTTGCTTTTTGGTTTTGTTTCTTATGCCTTGGAGTGGATGTTCCCATTGGAGCCAGGGCAGGGCTGTGGCCTAGGGAACCTCTTCCAGGGCCTGTAGAGGTTTGGCTTTCCTCTGACACTCACTACCAGGAAGGTGCGCAGGGATGCCAGGGCAGAACCACAGTAATGGATCCTGCTTAACGGCACATCACGGGGAGAGGAGTCTTGGTCGTGTTTCAGGGGCAGCTGATGAGCAGCTCACGTTCACAGCAGTGCAATGTGTCTTCTTTGTTGGTCAAGAACGGTGCTCGAAATGGCTTTGCAGAGGCTGTGCACCATTTCTGCGTCATGGGAGTGGTGCCCAGGAGAGCGGGAACAGGCGCGCGTGGGCTAAACCGAGGTGGGAAACCTTCTGCACTTTTGGGAGGCTCAGTGATGTCCTCATGTGAAGGTGTTGGGGTTGGGGAGATTCGTGGCTGCAGGTCTACCTTCTCTAGCAAAATCATGTTGTATGCGGTGTGGTCCTACACCCAGTGAAACTGCCGAGTAATGGAAGAAGAATAAATGAGTAAAAAGGAAGGATATAGAGGAAAAAGATACAGGCTGTATTTCATTTTACAGTAATGGCAGTGATGAAGAGTATAAGAAGACATGGTCAGTAGAAAACAATTTTTTAAGTTTATCTAAGGTTGGCTACAGACAGAAATAGATGGCAATCTTCATTAATTGTGTATGAATTTTTAATGATCTTCGGTAGTGACCGTATTCCATGGGGCAGAGTTAAGGCGGTGAAAAAAAGCTCATTCCTATGTTTTTTTCTTCATGGTGTGACCTTACTACTGAAGATAAGGTGTGGTTATTCTTTCTGTGGAACTGCCATTTCAAGAAGTTAGATTAAAGAGAAGGAGAGAACCTTTTCATTGAAATTATTCCGCTGGATTCTAGCCACTTGTTTTTGTTTCATTGCAGTACCTGTTTGCATAATCGACAGCAATAGAAGTTCATTATTTCTCTCTACAACAGAAATTCTGTTTTCCTTTCTGCCAGACAATTCCAGAGGATTTATGCATGCCAGGGATTTCCTATTTGCCTTAATGGGAGTTACCCCACGCTGCACAATAAATTGCTGGCACAGCAAAGGAAGATAAGTCAAAAGACCCCTAGAGAGCAATGTTGATTTTAAATATTTCTCTTCTGTTGTAATAACTTCTATAGCATCCTATGCATTATGAAATGCCTGATTGACTTAATTTGCTGCATTGTAAAATAAAGCCATAATTATCATTATTAAGTGTAATTAACTGTACATCTGATCATTTTGCATAATAGAAAAAGACAAATACAGCATAAAAACACTTTAATATCATAATTACCGGTCCATTTGTATCATTCTTGTTAAATAAGCAAACACAAAGTAATTTGATTGAGTATGCTGGGCTATGTTGCACTGTGCTTATCCTATGGTGATTACAAAGAAGATCCAATCTTTTCTAGGTGCATTTTTGGCTGCAGTTTTTTTTTTTTTTTAATGACAAGCTGTGGGAGGGAATGAAAACAAGCAACCCTATAAAGTTTCATGGGGCCAGTCCAGAATGTAATTTCCTAGATCTGTATTTTCTAATTTTAAGAATTTAGGTATTTAATATTTAGAGTCAACAGTAGTAGTGGTAAACCTGCTTCTACAGATATTCTGTTGGAAAAAAAAAAAAAGAAGAAGAAGAAGGAAAAAATATTGTGCTATGCAGTTAAGAGCCACAGCATTGCGGGCTCGATTCTGCAGTTTAGTGGAGCGACCTTAACTGCAGGTCCAGTGTAGAGTTGTTCGTCTTGCTGGTCTGTTGTGGGCCCTTGGTACTAGTGCTGCTTGTCTGGCTAATGACAAGCAGTGAAATTACAAAGCTGCCCTCTGAACAGATTTTATGGCCTTAGAAATGTCAAAACACATTCTCCTTAAAGTCTTAAATATTAAGATGGGCCCAAGCCTGAAACTTTTCCTACAACTAGATCAAATGGCCTGATTCCGGGCCTCCTATTAGCACTGGGCATTTCCCTCTGCATTGATTAAAGACCCAAAATTCAATGAGATTGCTTGGGAAATGAGCTAATTAATGAGAAAGGGTTTCAGGGTTTGGCACTTTTGTAGGAATGTCATGGACTTAATGGGATTATTGACCAGGAGAAGAGGTTGCAGGACCTCACCATAAGCAGTTTACGTAAAAGAATCCATTTGACTTGCCTCTGAAATGAAACCACTGAAACGATTAGCCTTCCTGAGATCTGCCTCTTGCTCTGCTCAGGTACCATCTCATTTTCTGCAGCAACAGTGTAGCAGCATTATTCCTAGTATTTTCTGCTTAACTCAGTGCGCTGCTAATTCCCATAACAGACAAAATTCCAGCTTACCTTTAGCTCTGGCAGTGATGCAGCTGATGTTTGAAGGGCTTTGTTTGTTTGTTTATTTTGTTTTTTGTTTTTGTTTTTGTTTTTTTCTCTATTATGGTCACTACAGTAAACATAGAAAAGGGTTTTGGTGGGGAGCATAAGTGGAGGGGCATTGCTGGGAAATTTGCTTGCAGATCAGTAGAACACTGTGGCATTGGACTTTTTCCTGTACTGTCACAGAGATTGGTTACCTTTTTTAATATAATAAAGAAGGAAATGGTTAAATACATCACAGTTTTGCCAATAATAGGTGTTGGTATATAAGTCTAACTGGCAGTCAGACTGCCCTGGTTATTGATTTTACTGTCTAATGGCTAAAAGAGATGTTATCTTGATTAATTAGAAGTCAAAACCAAATGCATCTTGCTTCTATTAGATCTTCTGGCATTTGCTTTCTTTCTTTCTTTCTTTCTTTTTTTTTTTTCTTCCTCCCTCACCGATGTTGTTGTACATGTACCTTTAAAATGTTTTAGACTGAAAAGCTATCAAGGTCAACAGTATACAAGCTCTAGTGACTTTATTTCAACTGTCAATGAGTCCTTAAAGCATACTCGGATTTTGGTGGTGGAAGGGGACTCATTTAAAGCCTAACACTATATTCATTGAATGTCAACAGATGAAGATCCAGTAGTCTACTCTGTTTATGCTTCTTGAAGTAACTTATCTCTTCCTTATACTGCTGGGCAGAAATGGTGTAAATGCTATTGAAGAATTACTTTCTTCATGTATTTATGGATGGTTATGCAGGAAAAAATAATTTTCTCTTTTGTCATAGTATTTAGTATTCCGTAGAGGTGCTTAATGCTTACTGTGGATAAGCTTTAACAAGACCATTGTGACAATGAAATATAAAGAAGTAGATATAATTGAATCCACTACCTGAGTCATGATCAGTAAAAATAGACAAAAAGAGGAAGGAAAAAAAAAAGTCTAGGAATAGACAGCAGTGAGCAAAACCCATAGTTATACTATATGCTCTTAATAATGAATGCTACACTACTCCCGCCCCCCAAAAAATATACAAACAAAACCCCAAAACATTATAAACAATTTACGTTTCACAGAGTTCACCTCAATCACATGAGTAATCATTTGTTTTCACTGGAGTTGTATGTGTGTGTTTAGTATGAGGATGGCCTAAAACTAAAATTATGTTACAAAACATACAGAAGTATAATATATTGTGTATGTTTCTGTGAATCAAAACAAAATTGTCGTGTTTCTATTTTGTCATTTTAGAAGAGAGATACTTGTTATAGCAACTGATCTGACACTGAAAATCCTGAAAATGCTATAAAAATACATGAGCTTCACTGTATGCCCATTCAAAATGTTGGGAATCCTATAAATGCAGTAGCTTTCTCCTCATAATAGTGTGTGATATATAATAGAAAACCACAGAGCAGTGCTACGAACTTTGCTGCATCATCTGAGCAGATGGCTTACGTGACTTGTTTCTTCTTACTTTCTCCACAAGATTTTAGCATGTAGTTAATCCGTTTATCGGGATCTCTATTTTCTCCTCCAGGTCTTGTTGTCATGAAAGAATAGTGTCTAAAGAAAGATGGCCTCCAGTGCTGCACAATTTATAGGTATGGAGTGGCTTAAGTAGCCAATTTGTAAAGCTTCAGACTCAATTTATGTTCTGTTTTTCCCATGGAGTTTACCTAGAAAAAGTATAAAATGCACAAGATTCCTATTGAACTAGCACCTGCCCTTTGCTTGGCAACTTGGTGCTTTCAAAAACACGAAGGAGCCGGCTCAGTCCAAAGAAAAGCAAGTGTTTTCTGAAATAAGAACTACAAATATGCTCTAGAAAGGACAGGATGTAAATCAAGGCAGCTCCGTGGTCATTTTAATTGGCATTCTTGCTATTTATGCAGGTCCACGCAACTACTTACTGTGCTGTTGAATAAAATGGGAAGTTACCACAGCAACTGCAGTGTCCATGGTCACTTTCGACTGTAGGCCTGCTGAAATATTGACCTCAAATTTATTTATTTGAAATTCACAGTACAATTTAGTAAATTTAGTGCTGCTGATAGCTGTCAGATTGAGTGCATTGGATAGGAGGAGGTTTCAGTAGTGCCAAGGTTAGCTATCTTGCACTGTAGTGCCACGAATGTCCTTTGCCTTGCATCTGAAAGAGTTTAATCCAGTCAGCAGTATAATCAGTATATATATATATTTTCCCCCATTTGGTGTGAGGGGATGCCTACTAGTACCAATTGTAATGCTGTTCCTCGGGAAAACTGGACTGGAATAGATTCTGTGTCAGGTGTATGGTTGTACCAATGTAAGAGCTATTGCTTCCTTGCCCCATCATGAGCCCCTTCCACCACAACCACTTGGAATTCTTAGCCAAGACACCAAGAACTGGAGGGTAAAATGATGTTACTGAGCAGTGCATTGTTGGGCTGGTGTTAGGACGGTCATTATTGCTATTACGCTGCCATCTACTCCAAGGGGACCATAGTCTAGTAAGGACTGACAGATTCTGTCTCTCCTTAGGTGTTCCTTGGTCTAATTTTTAAAGCAAGAAGCAAAAATCTCACAATTTTTAAAGGCTTTATGGTTGCCATCAAGATGGTGAAAAGGGAACCATGTAAGTGATAGAATGACCAGGAGCTACACAAGAGTTTACATTACAGCCACGGGGCCTGGACAGATTGGCATCCAGGCCGCACGGCACTGACCGCTTCTGTGTGGTCCCATGCTCTGTTGGAGTGCTTTGCCCATGTCCTTCCCTTTTCTGTGATGCCTTCCCTCCTCTCCTGGTTATCCTCTTCCCTCACCACAGCGCGTGGTGCTGGCCCCTTCCACCGCTCCAAAAGGACACTTTCTGTGAGCAATGTCACCCTCCATTTATGGCACAGAGGAAAATAAAGGCTGTAAAGTATCGATTCGGGAAGTTTACATGAGGGAAATACCAAGTCTTTTTTTTGAGCTGTGGAATTGCTGTCAGTGCCCTGCCTCGGCTGTTAAGAAGGGCCCAGCTAATGCAGTCAGGTTTACTTTGCCTGCCACGGCTTTGAGTGACAGGTATGGCCAGTGCACATCCACTGAAAACTAGCATCAGGGAATGACATACAGTTTGATAACATAAGATGCTTAGGTTTTTTGGCTCAAGTGAGATGTTCAGAGCTAATAGCCCTGTGAGCAGAGTTTCAGCTGTGATCTGTACCTTGAGATATCGGTTGTGTCTGGCTCAGGAAAAAGGGGAAAGAATGAAAGCTTATTTCTAGAAAGGTTTCCGATGAGCAGCATTTGTCATTGAAGGGGAAGATGGGTATAATTAGCTTGTCAGTCTAGTTTGGGCTGAGCTGGCTTTCTGTGGTAAGAAAGATGGACTAACTGCCAGAATAGCTGACAGGCAGTCGATAATGCAGCAATTAATGTCATAAATAATTCTGGAACCAATTATATCAAAATGGACTCCAAGCTTTAAAAAGGAACAGAATTCCCTTATTCTTCCTTCTAACAGCAAGAAGCAGCTTTCATTTTTCTCTGTAATTACTTTTCATTGTATATAGCAATAAAGTAGGGCTTTTCTGTCCATATTTAAAACTTGTCTCTCTCGCCTTCCCCTCCTCCTAAACCCTCTTTACCCCACAGGACAAGGTTGTTACACTAGATCGTCACTGAGGTGAATGT
>NW_010578848.1:6196-21722 GCF_000705375.1 Tinamus guttatus | reverse complement strand
GAGCCAAGTTTTCTCAAATGTCATAGGCAATGACAGCAGAAAGCACCAAACAATGGCATTTGGAAATAAAGACATTTGTGAAATAAATTGATTTGTCTTATTATTTTAAAGGTTGCTCTGACTTTGCTTACACTGAACTTATTGATTTTTTTCCTCCCCTTTTCCCGTACTGCTACAGCCGTGGAATTGGAGCCAAGCTATTCCCTTAATGCTGCAGATGCAGTTGAGAACAGCCAGGCGAGTTAATGGGCACGCCGTGACCCTTGCAGGAGCCGGTGGCTTGCAGACCTTCTCTGCAGAGAGATTCTCCTCAGCCGTTTCTCCACGTTTGCTAGTGCACATGTAGATGACACACAGCCCGTACCGGCAAAATCCCACACAGCACTGCTCTTGCTAATGGCCTTTGCTGTAGCCTCATGTGCTTTTTTTTTTTTTTTTTTTTTTTTTTTAAAAAAAAAGGACTGTGGAAGAAGCAAATTACTGTAGCATTTGTTCACAGCTTTGTTCAGAGCCTGACAAACGTTTCCAACTTTTCAACTATGGTGGCATTTACTCCTGGGAGGTTGGGGAAAACAGTTCATGAAGTTCCCACTGTTTTAAAACCAGAAACATCTGTTGGTGTCACATGCAGTTTGTTGGCTGGGTCCTGGAGCAAAGAAATCCTGCAGCTGATCAGCGTTCTCCTTAGCGGTAGGTGTCAGTATGGTGAGTGGTAATTACAGCAGAGGGTTTCAGAGGACGTATGATAATTAGGCCAGCTAATAAAAGCATAAATACTGATATTTACCATACTTAAAACCAGAAACATTTCTGCTGCCTCTGTACATCATTGCAGACCATGACAGTAGAGGCATAACTGGTTTAACTGAGCTTTTGGGGATCAAAGGGCTTTTGGGTTCTCCCTGCTGTAGGATCAACCTCGGTGCGCAGAGCTCGGGCATGCCAGGCCTTGGGGCCAGGGTTCTTGTGTCCCTCATCTCCGTTTGTCCACATGGGGAGTACAGCAAATGCACTTGTGCAGGGCATGTGTATGAGGGCACTTCAGCTCCTGAGCGCCTGGAGCTCCTCTGAAGGAACGGGCAGTAGAAATTCACTGTTGTTGTGGAGAAAGACCATCTGTTTCCCATCTCATTAAGAACCATATCCTGTTCCTGCCCTTCGGCCCAACCAGGCCTGCAGGCAAGGAACTGTTTTTAAATAACATAACCTTGGTGAAATTGTAGGGTGTGTAAATTAAGCTCAGTTTTGGCCCAAATGACTCTTGCAGCTCGCAGAAGCAGTGACAAAGGGCCGGGGCAAGGCTTTGGCAGAGCCTCTGAAGGCTGGGCAGCTCCCTGCCTGTTTGGTGCCTCACCGCCAGTGCTGCTCCCACGGGTGCTGCCCTCTCGTGGTAATGCCCCGTTGTCCTCAGCACCCAGATCAAGCCTGATTTACACCATTTTTCTTCAAGGCAAATGAAGTTCTGGTGCTCTCCTTGCATTAATTAAGAGAAGTCCAAGCAGAAACAGGGATCTGACCTGAAAAGAGCGAACCATGGGGTGGCCAAAAGTACTGCTGTTTGCTCTGCAGACTGCCTGTTGACCTCCAGTCTGGTAAGTCCTGTTTTGTGGCCAAGCTGGCTTTATAAATTATAAACAAGCCATGTGATTTAGCATGAAATGCTTGGTATTAAGAGACATTAATTTACCCACCATCAGCTGTGATTTTTTTTTTCCCTCCAGTGGTTCCATTTTTCTATCTTAACAGCTAATACTGCAGGAAAGTTATGGCTACGTGAGAACATGTTATGTTTAAAACCAGTAACCGATTTTCAATTGGTTGGGAAGGTGAATTGTGAAAGAGCAGTGAATATTGGCTAAGACTTCCAGGGTCAACACTTGTACTCCTAACAAATATGTGTAATGAGTTTTATTTTGTTGTTAAATTGTTTTAAGTAATAATTATTTTTAGGTATATTTTAATGGTTTCTAAAAAGAGAAGTAAATGTCTCGTGTTTTGTAGTCCTGAAAGGCAAATACAGGGTAAAGTAATGACACCACTTACCTAGATATTGCTTCTCCTCTATCCTCTAAATGCTTGAAAATAGCTCTTTGTAGAGGTGAAGTGCAAAATCCAATGACTTTAACACCTTGGTTTAGCTCAAGATGGGAGATATTATCTGGTTTTATTCTGTGTGTGCCAGTGTTATGTGTTTTATCTGTTACTTGAAGTTTCACACTAATGTTCCCAAGTTCCTATTGCTGTTTACTCCTGAGACCATTGAAATTGCACATACTAATTATAACGTAGTGAATTTGGGCTTATAATACAATAATGACCAGGCTTTTCATCATGAACTAGTATGAGCTCTCTTTTGGATTAACCTTGGAGCGTTCAAAGAACACAGTGTCCTGTGTTCAAAATACAAATGCATCAGCAGCAGCGCTAGTGGAGTTGCACAGCACAGGGAAACACAACAAATGCTGGGGAAGGGGCAGGGGTTCACTTTGAGTTGGCAGGTGAAAAAAATAAGAAAGATATATGCAGATAATAATAAACTTAAATGTTTTTCTTTTTTTAATGTCTGAGTTACCTAAACATGTACATTTCTAAATGTGCTCCCTCTGTTTCCTTTAGACCTAATTAGCTGCCACTCACATCAGAGTTGGGCTTCCTCTGGTTTTACCTTAAGCTCTCTTCATGCATCACCATTGGCATCACTTGCTTAGACCTGAATCATCAGAAAGGTCAAGCGTGCCCAGCCAAAGATAGATTTTCTGCAGATCTCGGCTCCATATCATGCAGCTAACTGAAAAGCCAACCTGGTTGTGGGCAGACGTATGAAGTGGAATGGAGGGGAAAAACAAAAAGATTCATTCAGCATTCGTAATTCTTTGAAATCTAATTGTGCGTATTGTAGACATTGATGCCGGGTATTTGAAAAACTGGCATTTTCTAGGTTGGAATTGAAGGCCTACAATATTATTGTTTTTGGAGCTGGAGCTCTGAGGGCAGTGACTTTTCCTGTGAGTTTGTGCAGCGCTGTTTCTGAATGGATTTGCTAAGTAGCTTTAATAGAAACAGCAAATAATAATAGTATGAGTGTACAGGATTTGAGTTTCTTCCTAGCACTTCTGTTACTGAGAAAGTGTTTTATCTTCTACAGTGTCTCCAGCAACCAGACTAACACACATGGAGTTTTAAAGCATTTGTTGTAAACTATGGCTTTGGTAGATAGGCCTGCTTAAAAATGCTTTAGCTCTTGGAGTATTTTTTCTTTACTTTTTTGAATCTTTTTCGAGCAGTCCTTGAAATTGCAGGAAACAAGAATACAAGGGAACACAGAACATCTTAATAGAGCGAATACTAGTTATTAATTGTAGCAAAGCTTAGCATGTGCCAAGATGTGAGCAGGTCTGTGGATCTATCTGTGGCTAAGAGGAGGAAAATGAGTTTCGCTGAAGAAAAAAGTGAGTTAGATATGCATTTTAATTTCTGCTATAGTTCGATTGGCTTATTTATGTGGAGGGACCGCTGTTTATTAAAGTACAAGACTATCCATCAGCAAGTTATCTAACAAGTTACTGGTGACAATCCTAGCTCTTGATGCTGAGGGTGCAAGTTCTGTGGAAGGATGAGGATTCATGTTATGCAGTGCTACGATTTGTTTTATTTTGTAAGAGCTGTTCAGAGGATGGACATCTGAACTGGTCCTCTTAGAACATTACCCATCCTCAAAAAAGTGCTCTCAGAGTTAATTTACGTTTGTATCGTTTTAAATTTTCTTAGTTGTTGAGGAAAGCTTAAAAAATAACCAATCCTCTTCCTCTCTTCTTATGTTCGTAAAGAAATTATGTATTTTCAGTGTTTTGATTTTTGAGGAAGAGTAACTTGCCATAATTTCAATTCTTTGAATCAGCAGTCCTGTGTTTCTGTGGATGAGCAATAATATCAGTTTGACTGAATATCATGTGAAGTTAAAAGGTGAGGTCTTTGTGTGGCTGGAAATTTGCTACCCGGAGGTAAAACCTAAGTGCAAAGCTATGCTGGGACTCAGAGAGCTCATACCTTCCAGAACTAAATGAAGACAGGTATCACAGTCAAGTGATATATAAGGAAGTGCAAGAGAGCAAAGCTGAGATTGGCTTTCCTCACAAAAAGTAGAAGCTGATGATAATGTAGTGCTAGCTATCTTTCTGTCAGGAGATGTAATGCTTGCATACTTTAAATGGGTGAATAGTAAAGTCACAGAAAGAATTAGAGCACCATGAAAGAGTAATGGTGTTCTCTTGTCTAGTTCCTCTTTGGATCGAGGTAGAAGGGTGCTATGTTACTATCCAGAGTAGTTAAGCTTCCTCCTCCCAATGACTTTTTCAGGATTAATGCAGGTATCCAGTAATAAATTTGAACTTCGCTTGAACTTCACCCGTGTTTTCTCCTGAGGTGTCGTCTTTTTCTTGGCAGACTGGCAGGTGAAGTTAATTGCTCCTGATTGAACATTATCCATATCAACTTTTCTCAGCTTTTTCTCCCACAGATGGGGATCAGTTTCTTTCCTTTGGTTAATGTGTCAACCACCAATTCACCTCCCCTCCTCTTGCCTCCCCAGTAACTAACTGTGTTGAAATACGTAAGACAATAAGGGAATGCACTGTATAATCAAGAATGAAAAATAACATCATCTACCACAGTAAATCATAGCCAAACAACACAGTTATAATAGAAATACCTTTCCTATGTCTGATCCACTAACACATACTTAGTCAGATAACAAATAACTTGTTCTTGGAGAGAGTGCCCTGGATTTGATTTATCTTTGAGTGTGAGTAAATATGAAAAGGCTGCCAGATCTGCCTATATAAATCTCAGCTATCTCAGAATGTTGTGCATGGGGGCAGTGAAAAATTAAGAAGGTGTTTCTATCCTAATAGGGTGTGGAGACAAAAGGTTCTGCTTTTACTTCTGTTTAGAGATGCTATTTCTCTGATAGATACCTGGGAAGAATTAAAGTGGAGCTGAAAAAAATACATACTTTCTGCCAAAATCTGGCCTTATTTGAACTGATATAAATCTGGAGTAAATCCAGTAAAGAATCTGGAATTAGTCTGGCTTTGTCCCTGTGTAGCTGACAACAAACTGAGAGCCTTTCAAATTAAATAGTGGTTAAATCTCGGCGTTGCTAGAATTTTTCATTTTGGTGTAGTGACCCTTGCTTGTTTGAACAAACAGCTAAAATAACATGTAGAGGCTTACGTACTGCTTCACAAATGAGAATAGAAGGAATACCCAGCCAATATGAAAATCTAAGGGAAAGAAAATAATTTCCATAACCACTGTTTGTGCATGCGTATTCTTGTGTGGCAACATCACACCACACTTAGCTGTCCCTTCAGACAGGAAAGAGAAAGGAGGCAAGCAGGGCTAGACCATGCCACTTGAACTCAAGTATTAAATAGTATCGTATTCCAGGCATAAATCCTGTCTTTCCTGCCCTGAAGTAAGCAAGCTGTTCTTCCAAAGCCCACGCCATGGCCTTTACTTATTTCTCACACTTAATTCAACAGACGTTGCTACTCGGGGGTTGCTGCTGTCTTGCACCAGGCTGGTGAGGATCAGGATTAGACCCTCTGTTTGCTGAGCAGGTTGGGGACCAGGATGTGCTGCGTGACCAAGCGTGTCTGTTTAGCATGTCCTCTCCTTGCTGAGCCTCCGACCATCTGGGACCCTGGGATTTAAAGGTAGTCTGCTACCTTCAAGATGGGGGGCTTTAGCTAAATGTGTCATCCTACTCAAATTCATTAGATGAAAAGTGAGTATCGTCTTACATTACATAAGTCCAGCTGGAATGTATACAATGTCAGCAGTATGGAAGAAGAAAACATGTGTTGAATACATCTAGTGTGCCTTGGGTCTCTGAAGGTCACTCCACTAAAGTAATATATAGTGCTAGTACTAGTGGCTCAAGGTCAAGTTAGCTTGCTTTTCATAATGCATAAACCTGAAGCTCACTCAGACACCAATCATCTGACCTAAACCTTGGAACAAATATTTTACTAAGTAAATCAGTGAGCATGCTGGCATTTCTATTAACCTTCAATGCACTGGTGACAGAAAATGAATAATGATAAATAATAACTCAGGCCTGTAAATCATACTTAACATCAGAGGCCTGTGGGGAGAACCCCACAACAAAGGGGCATGTGCTCCCACACTCTCCCTCCTGCAACCGCGATCTGGGCTCGCAAGTCAAGGGGGTAAGGGGGACTTTGCAGGGACCGGTGAAGAAAAGCCTTGGAAGTGAAAAGCGGAGTGTACACAAACTGCAGGGAGTCGGAGTATGGAGTGCTCAGTTACACAAGGTGATAGGGTTGTTTGGAAAGACTTTAAGTGGAGGGACTCTTTTCTTTCCGTGTTCTCCCCACCATCTGATTGTCAGCTGCTGTCTGGTCATAGATGGAAGATGATAGATCTACAGCAATTCACCAGGGTGAAGGATCTGCTTGTTTTTCTTCTACTCTTTTTTCACTTCTTTTTCTTAATCCTTATAATCGCTTCGCTATTGGCTCAAGTCACCATGTATATCTCTATAAGCAAGAAAAACCCCTAAAGAGAAGCCCATAAAGTAGGAAGAACTAAGACAACACTTCCTTCAGAAGTGCTCTGTTTCTCATTTTCTTTGCATTTGAACCAGTCATTTTAAACAAGAGAAAACTGAACATGAATTCTTTAGAGAGGTTGTTACAAGGAGGAGGTTTCCAGCCACAAAATTTGAATCATCATTTCCACTTCCCAAATTTGCTTAGAATCCATTGTGTTTTGGGTTTTTTGTTTGTTTGTTATTTTCTTTTTGAACTATTTCTGATAGAAAATAATTTTTGATGAATCAGTGGTTCAAGCCATTGTTGGGTAAGAACTCAACTGGGAATGCTTATTATTAGTCTGCTGCGGGATCATAAAAGCTAAGCCTAACCTCAGACACTAGAGGAAAAATAAGTCTATCTCCTCATGGGAGAAAAGAAGATCAGCAGAGTAAGGGGCTTCAGTGCACATCTGAATTTCACTTTTTGTCAGAGATAGTTGCAGAGCAGAGTCTCAACTCAGCAAAGTGTAAAAGTGCCCTTTTCCAGCCCTGGACTTTAGTCCAAAATGCAGGCAAGAGGGAGCCGTGAAGGTTTGATTGTATCTCAATTTGGATTCCAGATGAGCCTTTGTCAGAAAAATCCTTTCTCTTTGGCCATTTCTCTTTCAAAAAAACAAATAAACAAAAGAGAGAGGAAAAAAAGAAAAAGCAAACAAGCGAAAAATGTATTGTTCACCTTCCGGACTCATGTTACTTCCAAAGATTGAGCTTAAAGTATGCTCCTGGTTGTATGACAGTTAGACTATAGTCAACATCTACCACTACAAGAAAACACTTAAGTCATTCTAAAGCTTCTTTCATTAAAATTAAGCAATGGCTTTGTGTTTTGCATAGGTAGGTCTTTGACTGATGGCCCTGAAATTCATGTCACAAATAAATGATTGGCCCTTCAACTATTTCACATGTTCTTACAGACAAGCAGATGTGATCTATGGCATCCAGAGACATCTCAATGAACATAATCATGATATCACAATAGATCATGTTACACTAGTGTGTGTTCAGGTGACATAATTTGCTGTTGACAGTTCTCGGATTAACATGGCTAAATTATCTGGATGCTGCATAGAATAGTTTGGGTGCATTATGGTGATGCTTTGGACTTTAAAATGTTAATGTTGTAAATGAAAGGTACACTTTGCGTATCATAAATCTTAGTGTCTTTTCTTCCTGTGTGCTCAATAAATACACTTCTCATCAACTTTTAATTACGCTGTTTGCATTATTCTGTCCTGAAGAGGATAACACTCTGTAAATCATCCACTTCTAATGTGCACTACAGCATAAGTTTAGTTAATTAAATCATATATTTTATTAGTGCCTGCATTTCCATCTTGTAAAAGTATACACGCTGCTGGGAAAAAATAATATAGTGAGGTTCTTATTTATTGCAATTTAAGATGGCATTAGAAAAGTTTAACAGGGTTGGATGTGCATACTGCTGTTGCCTGCTTATGATCATCCACTCTCAAAACTTATTGTCTGCCCTATTGCTACAAGAACGGTAAACAACTTCAGCTGACTATCCCACAGCCCCCATTTCACTGTAACTTGATGGTCAGTATAACTACAACTGAATCAGGTACATATTCATCCATTTGAATAAGTTGTTATTTTAGCTCACTATGTAACTCTTTTAAACCACCAGAGTGGTTTAAAAATTGATGATTATTGCCAAAAAACTTTGATCCATCTACAGAGTCTACTGTTTTATAGTGTGCTGTCTTGGAAATAAAACTTTGCTCAATGAGAGGAAGAGTGTGAGTATTTTGCTCTCTTCTCCTTATCCAAAAGAGATTTTAGGACAACAATCTCAATCAAACGGCTGCTTGGAAAAATCAAATTCAATCATTTTAATAGCAGAACAAAAAGATAGGCCTTCGACTTAAGAGCTAAAGGTAGTGTTCGAGAAACTAGTTAGTGTGTTGAACCACATGTTTAGGACAGAGCTTATGCACTATTTGATCACTCTCTATTTGATGCTGTCTTTTTTGTTTGGTATCAGGAGAATTAATCAATGTCCAAAACAGATGGAGTAAAAGCTGAACTACTCTCCTTCCTTTTAAGTAAGAAGGAAAGGGCTGCACAGTTTTCAACCCTGTGTGATGAGGACTGTGGGAACAAGAGTGAGCAATTGCTCATCGTATGACTAATTTTGAGTGCTCCTGTCTTGTAGGTTGAAGCCATAGGGATGGTTCCTGTGTGTAGATACTTCCAAGGGCAGCACAGTGTTAACAGTTACATCTGGGTGGAATTAGTATATGTTGGCTCACATGGGAGGTAAATAGCGCTTCCTATTTACTTTTGTTTAATTGGACTTTGGTACTAAGCTCTTGCTCTATGTTTCTTGACTGTTGTTTGTGTTATCCATGTTTCCTTCCCTTCTTGTAGGATGCTGTAGATTAACCATAACGCCAAATGAAAGAGTCTCTTTTTCTGCTCATAATTAGGTAGCACCTAAAATGCTCTAAAATAACTAATCAGCAATATCTATAAAAGGAGAAGGAGGATTTTTCCTTGGTAGAAATTACTCGTTACTTCACATCTGATGCTCTCTTTTTAAGTCAGCGTTTGCATATTTTTGTCTGTTGTTCTTCCATGTATAGAGTAAGGTTTTATGTTTTGGTGCAAGGTGCGTAAGCACAGGAAGCTCTTCCTATGCACCTTGTTCTCTTTGGATGTGCTGGCATCTGCATGCTTTGCTGCAGGGATACTCACGTAGGGAGAAGCACACGTAGGGTCAGCGCATTTGGGTCTCTGCTCCTGCACCAGCACCCACGGGCTGACACGTGCCGAGCGCGCTGGCGTCCTGCAGGATGTCCAGCCTCTGCGCAGTGCTTCTCCACTCGCCAGTGCCGCTTTGCACCAGCCCTGCTCACCCCTGAGGGGCATTTGCAAAGCACGCTCACCGTGTTGCCTGCCTGCGGGCTGCAACTAAGAGATGCTTCAAGCAGAGTGATTTATTTTTGCAAAGCAACTGGGGCTCCTCGCCGTGTGGCGGTGAGCACGTGCCCGGCGGCAGGGAGCCCCGACGTGCCCCCGGCGCCGCGGGCGTCTGAGGCCAATTTAGAACAAAACAACAACGACAAAAATCTGCCTGTTCTCATGGCAGGGGAGTGGGGTTTTGCCGAGCCCTTAGCAATAGCTCTAATGGTACAAAAAGCAGTTGATTTCTGTGTCTCTAATGGTGCTCAGATATGTGGCAAGCAGGATGTCTACATGGGGAAATGCAGGTTGTTTGGCCGAGGAGAAACCCAGAATACACAGGGATATCAGAGGAGCCTTTCATTGTCCAGCCAGGGTGCCCTCTGATCTCTGTTATGGGGATTATTTTCTGACTCTGCTGTAAAACCCAAGGGATAAGAAAAAGAGTATGTGCACTTTTCTTGAAATGTGTAACTTATTGGAAAACCCTCTTTATAAAAGGCCTGTTCAGGATATTGCAACTAAGATTTTTCTCTAACTGCCTAGTGAAGTTTCTTGTAGAGCTTGGCAAATAATTTAGAATTGTGTTTCGTAGGTTACTTGTGAGCAGTTATGGCATTTAGGATTTGAGCTCTGTTGGTGGGTTGAAGCTGGGCATGTAACTCCATGGAAATGCATTGTTTTTTTCCTCCTCAGAGTACATAGAACTTCTAGAACTAGCATATTAATATTTATGTCCGAGTGCCTTTTAATCCTCAGTCCTATATTTATTTAAAATTTGCCATTTCTGCTTGTACTTCTGCCAATACACTGATTTGTTAGATACTTGTGTAGTGTTTGTGTGTAATACATCTTCATACTAAATTTGAACTGCCCCTTTTCATCGGTTTGAAAAAAAGCTTCAGGTCATGAGGTGGGGAGTTTGTTTCTGGTTTTGCTTGACTTTCTCTGCTTTTCAGGTAGGATGAGATAAATCTAAGTTGATTATATTACCAGTGGTTTCACAGCATCTTACACTATCTTAAAATATCTGCTGTCATTGTAGAAGAGCAGAATTCAAATTTTACAATTATGGTAATTGTATTCAACAGAAATCTACACTCTCAATAAAATTACATTTTGCATTCTACCCTTTTTTTAAGGAAAACAATTTCACTCTATATTCATTCAAAGCTTTCTGAAGCTTTGTTTTTCCTTAGAAGATGTCCTAGATTTTATTCTTTAATGTTGTTCCTGATTTATTGAATGTCCATGTTTCCCTGGATAGTACCATCTTTTGAGTTATACATCATCAGAGTGACTCATTCCAATGATGTATTGCATTAATACATCATCAAAGCGCCTTGCTCTGCTGTTGCACTAATGATATGTTAGTATAATACATCATCAGAGTGAACTGCACTGATGATGTATTACTTAGATGGTGATGGCATTCCGTGAAGAAAAGGTTGAGGAGCAGGTTCAATACAGTCACAGGAGAAAAATTAGTCAATACAGAGTATAACTGTTTCCCTGGTAGTGATGCTGATGCTAAATTAGCACCATAGCCTCTGATCTGTACCCTTACAGCAGCACAGAAACATGCATTATCCCTGAAAGAGGAATGAATTCAGAACACTTGGCTAAAGGATTTTACAGAGCAGAGGAGAGATGTAACTGTACACATCACTGAAAAGTTAAAGGTTACAGATATAGCTATAGTTACTGCCTACTGAGATCTGAATGAATCAAATGGGGCCAAAATAGGACCAAAGTCTCCATATGTTCAGAAACCACCTCTGGAGAATGGCTTAATGGGAAGATGGAGATGCTACAAATACACTGTGTGAATTGAAATGGCTATCATTTAGAAACCTCTAAGAGGAACATTAAAATGTTCTGAGGCATCTTGGAAGTCTCCTGCACAGTACCTTTTAACTTTAATTTCAGTCTTGTCTTAGCCATGCTATGTTGGCTAAGCAGGACATGCTGTCACAGCCTCCATGCTGCTCTCTCTCCTAGGAGTCCCATGTGCATTCACTGATGAAATTTCCAGGCTTAGGTGTGTGCAGCTGTTTGCACTTGAGTCTCGTTAGTGTCCATTACCGAGAGAGGAGATGGGTCTTGAGCACTGCATGACCTGCTGACAAGTGGGTCTTGCACAAGGAGCTGCTGGTGGACAGACAGCAGGAGGTAGGAAAGATGTTCTTGAATGACAAATACTTCTGACCAGTATTTTGCTGTTTGTGTCTTATTAAAGAGGAGGGACAATCCCTACTGAGCCTAGCAATGAGTTGGGCAAGATGCAGCCTGAATCAAGGAAACTACAAAGAAAGAGCTTGATTCTTTCCCTGGATCCCATCTTCTTTTCCTGGGTTGCCTGGGCTCCTTTGCCCTACCAACATGGGCATTTCTCGCAGACCAGGTGGGGAAGGAGGGAAGGAAGCTTTGGCAGTGGTGGAGGGGGACGTGGTGGGCACAAGCGTGGGTCAGGACCATGGCAGCACGTGGCCGGGTCCTGCTGGTGCCTAGCGCAGCCCCCAGGCTCCTGCAAAGCTCATCGGGGACTATTTTTTTTTTTTTCCCTCCTGTTTTCTATTGTGTAATACCAGTTTTCAAACTAACCCCTTTTTCATCCATTTCCATCCTATTTTCATCATGCACATCTGTATTCTACAACTTGAAGACAGATGGGACAAGAGTGGCTGAAAATATCCTTTTGTTCTCTCTCTCTCTTTTTTTTTTTTTTTTTTTTTTTTGTCCCTTCTATTCTCCCCTCCCTTTTGTCCATCTCCTCCCCTAACTCTTTGTTTGTATATGGTGATTGTTATAAACTTGAATAACGTGGTCAAGATACCCTTTACATATGAATCAGCTTTTAAAATAAACTATATTGCACTAGTCCTCAAAAGCCACAATGTCTTATGGAAATATGCCCACGTTATTTATCAATGCAGCAAGGCATTTCTTTTCATAACTTTTAAGTGTTGCTAAATTCCACTCACAGACCCTGGAATCACAGTTGTAAGCTTTTCTGAGGAAGAAATGAATGCTTCAGAACTACCTAATACCCGTGTCACTGCTACAAGTATTTTCAAAACGGCTTTCTATTCCAATCCTTTACGTTTTTTTTTTTTAACAAGAAACAATACATTAGATTTCCCAAAAGAAAACATTGAAAGAATGATGTCAGGAAATTAATGCCTTATTTTGTGTCCAGGCATCTCTGATGTTCATACTGGACAAAATAAATGTGGTGGTGTTCTGTATAATGCAGCAATCCCACCTAAGACATTAAAAATGACATTTGCAGGTGTTAGAACTGGGTATGTGTAAAATGTGATGAGCCTTTGTCCTGAATTTGTTTGCTTGGCTTCTTTATTAATGTTAATAGGGATTAACAGTGCTCACTTTTATAAAAGTAAGAGATGAAACATGATCTTTGACTTTGGACAAACCATACCTCATCTTTTTTTACATGGCTTGTTCTCGTGTGTGTTATCATTTAAGACTATTCACCATCACACAAGACAAAACAAGATGTTCTAAATTTTTTCTATATATAAATAAAGTTTGCTTTCTTTAAAATAGAAGTTGTCATTTGCAGAAACACACACATTCTTCATAATTTATAAACAATAAACACTTCTTTTGGCGGGCTGCCATGCCGTTCCTTTTCTACTCAAGGTCTAAACTGTGAATGAGAAATGATGTGAGAGTTACAAATGGTATGGCTAGCGGATCTGGCAAGGTTTGAAGTAATATTGGTGCCAATCCAAGTTCATGTTAGACTCTGTCAGGGTAGGCCAGTTCAAAGATGGAATAAAAGTTACTGGAACTGACTGTGTCAATGAAATGAAAAGTGAAATATCATGTAGTCTTACTGCTCTGTGGTAACGACAGAATGGCATGTGGGGCTAACCTCACACAGCCTTGTTGTGCACAAGCAGATAGCGCTTACCTGCACATCTGGGTTTGGAAGGAGTCACCTCTTAGTAGTTATAGTGGTGGGGAGCAGCGAGGGAGATTAGGCACCAGGCAGGCTGTGTTAGGCAGAGTGCATGACCCTGAGCAGCACTTCCTTGCTTTGAACCTGTAGCTGGCTCTTCCAAAGCAATTGCCTCTCCTGCTCCAGCCGCTGCTCCACCTGGACCGCTTGGAGGGCCCCTCTCAGGACCTTGTCCCCATCCTCTCCTTCTGGCCCTGCAGGCAAAAATGGGATACGCTGAAAGAGGCTCCCCATCCTGCCTCTTATGTCAAGTGAGTGCGATGCTCAGGCTCACTGTCTTTTTAATTTCATTTTTTTATGTTGTTGTTCTCATAAGTAGTAGAGGACAGGTTTTTGTTTGTTTGGTGTGTGTGTGTGCACCAACAATCCCAACACCTAATCCCCTCCCTCTTTTGGAAGGGGGAGAAGAGGGTAAGGGTGTGGGGTGGGCGCTTCCCTTTCCAACCTTTCTGTTGGGTTTTGTGCAGACTGTATTTGGTTCTGCAGTGGAGGGGAGTCAGCGTGGGTATTGAGCAGCGGGCATGTCCCACCGTCCTTGCAGCATTGCTCCACCTGGGCAGTCACAAGGCTTCTCCATCACACATTTGCTGTAGCAAGAACCAGTGCTCCCTGTTTTCTGTTTGGGATATTTGTATTTAAGTAGGCTGTGGTATTTCCTTCCCTTTGGCTTTCTCTGACAACTTTTCTGGGTATGTGCATGTTGCTGTGTTATCGTGGTATATTCACTTGACCTGGATTTTTGACACTGCAGAGAACTTGTTCACTCTGCGATATTTCATCCCTTCAGAGATGACATCCAGTTTTTTGAAGTTCATATATTTAGTGAATTCTTTCTTCTGAGTCTTGATTTTGAGGTGAAATTAAGAACCTAAGCCTTTTTAACATGTTTACCAATTTTTGTTTGTTCACAATTTGTTGTTTCTGTTCAGAATCTGTACTGAGGAACCAGCGCATCTTCCAGACACAGTGTGTGCTACTCTTACAGCTCTGTAACCTAATCTTTTCTTCCTGTATAATTTATATACTGGAATTGTAATAGCCCATTGATTTTGTCATTCCACTGTTTCAGAAATGGTTTGTTACATTGACTAAAGGCCCAAGCTGATGCTCAGGAGTCAATGGAAGTCTTTCAATTGACTCTTAACAAGCACTGGATCAAAATCTAAAACACAACTCTTTCTATTGGAAAAGAAAAATGCAAGACTTTCCCTCAAGAGGACAGAGCTGTTTGGAGAAAAGCAAACACTTGTGTACATTTTCTCTAAAGGATATTCCCCTAGTATTGGAGGCAGTATAGTAGATCAGCTATTTGGCTAAAATCAAAACAATTATTATGCAATTATGGCAGAGGTCTGCCCCATTAATATGTAAATATTCATAAACTAGCTGGCAAATTGCACACATGCAAGAAGAAATCTTTAAATATGAACATCCCAGTGTGTTTGCAGAACATAAGGACAGGAAGTTTCTAATTTGGTTGAGGAAAATAGCAACATGTATTTCAAAATAATTTTGCTTTGGTTTGTCAGATGCACGTTCCCAAGAGTGAACAATGAGCTGTGATATGTATAAATGAGTAAAGTCTTCATGTGCCTTGGCACGCCAAAACTTAAGATGTTTACTTAAAATTGGCAGAAGTAGTATAAATCTGAGAGCCATTCAAGCTAGGTTAACATTTAAAAAAAAAACCCTTATGCTTGGGCAGTAAAGAAACTGCAGTTCTTTTGAAGAACTCATTAACTGCTTTCACTAGCTAATCATTCACTAATTAGCAACCTGTGTTAGTTAGTATTCCCATATTAATTGTGATTTTTTTTCATTGACTACTTGGTTTAATTGCTCATTTGTCCCATATTAAACATTCATAATCAGATTTACACATTAACTACTTTTAAGGTAAGCTACATAAATTCATTTTTTCTCCTAGTTGATTATTAGGTAATTTCCTGGGTAATTATTCACTAGCTATCTCCTAGTTCATTATTTTCTACCTT
>NW_010578846.1:66883-85269 GCF_000705375.1 Tinamus guttatus | reverse complement strand
GGGCCACAGCGCCGCTTCCTGCGCGGCCTCGGGTGACGCTGGGTCCGTGGCCTGTGGCCAACGCGCACGCGGTGCCTGGCGGGACCTGCTTGCAGGGTCTTGCAGTTTTTCTTGTGAAAATATGTGTTTCTCAGCTCCTTACCCTAGGAGAACAAAGCACAGTGCGTTTGGTAAAGGCAAGACTGTAAAGGCAAGATTGGGCTCCCGCTCTTACAAAAAATAGACTTAATACGGCTCTGTAGCTAGTTTGTTAATTGCTTCAGAGCAATTGCATCAGAGGATGGTGGTTTCTTTTTTACGTATTCTGCATCTGGATGCTCCTGCGTTGATTTTTAGCTCTATTACCTCCCACTTTTCCTTGAATTCCAGAATTCTAGAAGAGCACTTTTCTCTGAAAAGGAGTGGTGGCTTTTTTTTCCTTAAATATATACACATAAATATAAGGGTTTATTTCTTGCTCTCCCTTTTTTTTCTCTACCTCTCTTTGATTATCAGCAAAGATATGCAAAAATAGCTGTATGCAGGAGAAGAATCCATCTGTCAGAGAACATGTATTCCCTGGAGATGCTTGAGGTTTAAGCACCCGGTGAATTTGCATGGACAAACAGGAATGGGAGATCATAGAAAATTACTTTTATTCTTTTAGAACCAAAGCGGGATTGATTTGGGCTTTGAGACACTTTTTTTAGTGGTCTGCTGTCACTGGGTACAGTGGTTTCTGCTGCTTCACTCCCTTTTGGGAGGTGCTTTCCTGTTACTGACCCACTTTCCCCTCTCTGTGTAACTGCACAGTGCGAGAAGGGGAGTGAATCGTGAAATTGTGGTCTGGACAAGCAGCCCCGTGTCCCGCATTGTGCAGACTGCTCCAGGAATCCTCACTGAGGGGCTGGCGCAGCCGTTTGCCCTTTGTTGCCATGTTTTGGGACACCACTTTTACAAAAAAAAAAAACCCACGAATCTGGAAGCAACCCTATGACCTAAGAGCAGAAAAAGCAGGGCTGTGAGATACATGTGCATGGAGCTGAATTGCTGCCCTGGTTTTGGGCATTGCTCCATGTGCCCTGTCCCTCCTGTGGAAGGCACCAGCCTGGCACCAAGGCCCTTGCTCTTCTAGGTCTACCCCAAGCCCACGCAAACAAATGTTCATCTCTAGCTTTAACTAATACATCGGGGCAGCAGCTGAGGGCACCAGGGTCTTGAGCCATCGCACCTTTCAGAGCCCTAATTGCATTTCTGTGCCCGCAGGTCTTTAATCCCAATTTGTCCCTGAACGAGTGGAATTTGACCGAGATGGAAGCCAGTTTGTCCCCGGTAAGAGCCATGTGTTTCTGGGATAATAATGTAAGTACGAAGCAGATGTTGCTGTGGACGGAGTTTGTGCCTTGCTGCAGAATGACAGGTTATTCCGCAGTGAGGGGAAGCGGGTGGCAGAGCAGAGCGGGCAGCTCCGGAGGTTCGGCCGGCAGCGATGCTTTGTGCTCATGACCTATTTTTCCCGTTCAAGCAGAGCTCCCTTCGAGACATGTGTTGTCCTTTAACTAAAAGTGGCTCCCTCAGACTTTCCGCCTTGGTGTGTCTGTCACTCGCTTGTTCTTTTGAAACCTAACTGCATCGCTTCCTAACAGTGCTGGGGATCCATAAAACACCTTTGTGCCAAAGCCCTTAAAAATGTGTCTTTATAAAATGCAGCCACCCCTGCATGTTTCAGGGGAGGGAACACACACCCAGTTAGAATAGAGGATGATTCAGGCCTGCACAGAGGAAACCAGGAGAAATTCAGCTGGCGTTTTTGAGGTGCATGTGGCAAACTAATAACAAGTTGTGTTTGCTGGCTGCCAAGAACTGCGGGTTTGCTCTGAGCAGCAGCCAGGTCACAGTGGTGCTAGTTTGGTGTCTGCATAAGACATGAGCATCACCCCATACAGAGCAGTGCTAGCAAGGGGCTCCGTGTTCACCGGCCCTCTCCTTCAGGTGTAGCTGCCTTTGAGCACACGCTGTGTGTTATTTTAACAGGGTTGGGAGGAGAGAGAGGCCAGAGAGGGCATTGCTGGTGGAGACTATGCAGCGCTGCTAAAGCTCTGACCTCCAGGAACATCCTAGTTCTAACAAGCTGCCCTGTCTCTGTATGATTGTACATTGTAGTTTGTATTTTTGCATCAAGATGCAGCGACTCACAGTGGATCTGGAGAAGAATGCAGCTGAGCTGCCCCCGAAAGCGTTCAACCCGCCCTTTAACAGTGCCTGCCCAGGTAGGAGCCCCAGCAGGTCCTGCAGGCTCGGGGATGGGGAGGTAATTAAGGTGCCAGCAGCTCGATGCAATGTCCAGCACTGACCATTTGCCACTTTGAGGGGAAAAAGCTCCCACAACCTTTGATACTTCACTTTCATGGTGATCAGCAATATCTCCCCACAACTGCTAAGGTAGTTATTGAGCAATGGGGAAAGTATGGGGAATATTCAAAAGTTTAAATAGAATTAAACTGCCTCTGTGTAATTGGAACCACATCATACCCATCCATCCTCAGATTTCCACTGTTTCTTCTGCCTGTTCATAACCACTTAAAAGCAGTGTGGTGATTGAAGTGAAATTAAGGGTTTTCAGCCCAATGTCTTGCACGAGCAACAGAGGAATTCCTCAGCAGGCCGGGCTGAGCTGCGAGAGAGGAGAGTCCCCGGTCTCTCTCGTGCACGCAGTGACACGATGCTGCAATAAGGGGCAGCTGGCAGATTTCTCCTTCTGCAGAGACAAGGAAAAATAGAAAGTTTTTGGCTGAGGGAGAAAAGAACTGCTCTTATCCCACTGCTTGGAGTCTCTGGCTATTTGGTCGTCCCCCTCTCCGTTCCTTGAGGCATCTCAGCTCTTTGTGCAGACCCCACCTAGGCAACCTGCAACGACCTCCACTGATTTCAATGGGCTCTTGAAGGAGGGCAAGTTTTGCTCAAGTTTTTCCAAGCACTTTTTTTCTGTACTCGAGCCCCTCACCTCCTGCTGATTTCCGTGGGGATTTGCCACTTCCCTGAATTCCTAAACCCCAATGGATTGCCTTCCAGAAACTGAGTTCTGTGTTGTCTGTTTGCATTCCCAGGGAAAGATGTCATTCTTGAAAGCACCCAGCAGTTCCTTGTTGATCGTCAGCCAATCTTTGGAAATGACATTATCAGCTTGCCCGAAAGTTCAGCACTTTACGTTCCGTCGGCAAACATGGCTCCTTACCTGTCCTCCGCAGCTGTCCAGGGTGATATCCCGTTAAACCTGAGTGCTTCAACTGACAACAGCCAGTGATTTAGCTTCCAAGATGGTCGCATCGCCCTCCCATCCATCCAAGCAGCTACAGGTTTGAATGTAAAGAGACAAAAGTGACTCAGAAACCCACCACAGAGTCGTGCCCTTTCTTTCTGAGTAGTTGGAAATGGTCAGTAGCTGTGGCATTACCTTCTCCACCCCTGAATTTCAGTGTTTGTCTAGAGCAATAATTTTAAAACAAAATGTTGCCTTTGGGTGTGTGTTGGGGGTAGGAGGGTCATTATTTTTCAAATTTCAGAACTACTAAGAAAATCCTTCTGAGAATTTGAGTGAAGGGTCACAAGGAAGTCTATCAGGGACTTTGTAAAATAAAGCAATCCCAACTAGTATCTGCAAAAACACGTTAGGGTTTTGTAGGGGCAGCACAGATCAGCACAGAGATGCAGGGGCCTTCTGAATCCTTTTTTTTCTTGTAGGAGATTGGCTCTATATGTCAACCCAGTGCTCTAAAAATGCTGTCATCTTTTTTTATGGGATGTACTTGTGCCTCTCCCTTATGCCCCCAGGCTGAGCATGAAAATGAAGTTCCCTTGGGGTAAGACCTCTTTCCAGGTGACCACTGAGGAACCAGTTCAGTCATTTGGAGCCCTCTTTTAGAAGGGCTGCAGGTACCCGCTTTTCAGAGGCGAAAGGCAGAAGGGTTAGTCCACAATGTCCCGCTGACTTTTCTTCTATCCTTTGTGTGTGTCCTTTGAGACTGCAAAGGCTGAATTATTCTCCCTCTCCCATGTGGTTTCTGATGAGTGAGTTTCTCAACAAAGCAGAGCTTTGTTTTTTTATGCCGTAGTTTTAATGAGAACTGTGGATTTTACCACATATTATTTATTGCAGTACTCCCTAATTAAGTTACATTTCCTTAAGAAAGCCACTGGGCCAGCTACTCAAGGGCAGACTCAGAAAATTCAGACCTAACTGGGGCCTTCCAGGGGCCTGGACATGGTATGAGCCCTGCCAATGGCATCTGCAGAAATGCTCTGCCTGCCTTCAATGCCATGAGTTGTGGTACCAAACCACCAAGATGCTTCTGAGCATCTTGAATGGCTGAGCATCCACCCCAAAATGTAATCAGATAAACACAGACTCAAATTCTCCTTAATAGGATAAGCGTATTTGAAATGGACTTTCCTGTTGCAGCCCTTTCTCCATCCATTTATGAGTGTGTGAACAGATGTGTTATCTCGGGAATGCTCAACTTGGAGCACATTTTTTCCCAGCTAAGTAGGGAAGTAGTCCTGCCAGGAGCTCCTGCCAGCCCGGAGCGGTGGAGTCTCTGTAGAAGTGAGATTGTGCAACCTCCTAAATTGCCACTGCTGTTGTGTTTGGGACTAAGGGAAAATTCTGGCAGCTCTGCCTGGTATTTAGATGATGCTTGAGTGTATCATGGGCACGGTTTCTTTTTTTGACAGATTTCTGCTTAGAAAGTTCTTCTGGATCAGCCCATTTGCCACTATATAATGTGATGTCCAGCAATGTACAGAGCTAAAATTTGTTCAGTTGTGCTCCATTTCCTTCTTTTCTCATAGCAAATTGGAAATTGTCTGGTGTCTCACCACGCCTGACAGGACTATCTGCAAAAGATTTACATCCTTCTCTGTATCTTCACATGCTAGATACCCTTGATGTTAACATTGAACGCATAGATCCAATAGGTATTTAAGCACATGCGTAACTTGGAGCTTCTGACTAATTGTCCTTATTTTACTAAGCCTGTCGTAACCTCAAAGTTAGACATGTGCTTCAGTTTCTTACGGATTTGCCTAGTTTTGGTTGAAAAATGAACCATCTCAGGATAGCTGCTTGCAAGCAAAAATGTGCAGCTCAGTCGACAAGGATGCTCGACACCAACTTCAACTGCACTTTTTAGTGCCAACTCTTAGACTGCACTTGCTGCCAGAAGCCAATCCGGGATGGTGGTTTTCTTATTTTTTTTTTATAGGCTTTTTGCTGTACTATAAACATGAGATTGGATGTTGCTGGTGAGAGAGGAACCCCCAGGAACAGTATTCTAGAATCACTCCTGTGAAGAAGCAAGCTGGTGTTCCTTAGCTTGTTACACTGTTTCATTGACTTGAAGATGATGTGCTGAGACTGATTTTTTTTTTCCCTATGCTGTACATTTGTAAAGTTTTACAGAAAACACTAATTAAATGTTTCCTTTTTCTCACTCAGTCCTGCTTTGGCATTTCTCTCACGCCTTCCCCTCCGCCCCCTTCTTCCTTCTCAAGTCCTCACCAATAAGGAAAAACAAGTTTCAAGAGGTTTACCTGTAAGAGAGCACAGGGCCCACTCACTGGCTGTGGGACTGAGATCATCCCTGTTTAAAAAGTGTATCTTTTATCCTTTTGCCTTGTCTTCACTGATATTTGAGCTCTAATTTCACTCCTGGAACTAATTTTATAAGTTATAATATGGGCCAAATTAACTTGGAGACAGATTTATTTTTCTTCTTTATTTTTAAAGAAGGTACCTACCTAACCTACCTTCTCTCCTGTCACTAGATGTACCCAACTGATCAGAAATAAACCTTTTCAACACATTTTTTTAAATGTTCACCTCTACAAGGCCCATTTCATTCTATTTATTATGGATTACTAGTGTCTTATAAAATTATGAAAGGAAAAAAAAAAACCTTAACTTGATTATGGTTTAATGAAGTAATCTGATATGTAGCCTCTACTCTTCTGATGTTGCCAGTGTTGGTTTGGTCATAAAAACATCAGCCCTGAGGATGTGGCCATCTTTTTTTCTGGTGTACTTAGCCAGTATACAATTATTTTTCTGTCTTATTACCACGGCCACTTCTGTGTTGGGAAAAGTAGCTTTGGCGCAAAGTTACTACTGCCAAGTAAAAGAGAAGTTAATGAAAGATGATTTCCTCTGGTCTGTTTTTTTATTGCAAAAATGTCCTTCTGTCACTATTGGGACTATCTTCCCTTTATACCCGAAATCCTGATCCCAAGACGTGTATTATAAAGAAAAAATGCAAAAATGGCACATGAAGGTATTTGCTTTAAAGGTAAAATCATATTTTGCATGCATGGACACCACTTCTGCGCCATTTTTGTTTAAACAATTGTTTATGAATCATTTAAAAAATGATCCTTTAAAAAAACGTGGAGCAGCACTGCCACAAACACTATCTTGTATGACATATTCACGAGGACTTGATACAAGAGAAAAATGACAGGTTAAATAGAATTTTTATTTAAATAGCAGAAATGAGTATGTAACACTATGGATTGAGGCTATGTAAGTAATGAAAGCAGAAGATAAAACTTTTAAGTCATTTTTATAAGGATGCAAGGGAAAAGAAATCACATAACAGAGAGTGGGAATTTAATCTAAAACAGTAGTGCCCCAATTTTCAAAGGTATTGAACATTCCCAGCTGCCATAAAGAGCTTGGAACCTAGAGATTTTTAGCACCTTCAAAAGGAAGGGCAAAAGGCACTTGTTACCTGTAGGTTATGTAAGATTACGAACTTTCATGCTAACAAAACCAGAAAATCTGCCTTGCAGGTCATATGCCAGAGGCTGTATCAGCCTATGACTGACTGAAATCCTAACAGTCCTCATGTTAAAGGCACTCTTTTTTTTAATATATAAGTGTTATGCCAATTTTAATGAATGGATACCTTCCTAAATTTAGATTTTGAAAATAACTGTATGCAGTCAGCCAGGCACTGTACTCTAAACCTGGTCTTTTTTTTTTTTTTTTAATTGATTAATCAAATCCACACTCACTGTCCTTGTTATCTTGTGGTTCATGGGGGCGTGTTCCACTCTCAGCCAGGCACTGCACTTCTCCATCACTGCCATTCCCTGTTAAAGCATGAAGGCAAATGCAAATGAAACTGAGTGGTGGCCGTTAATATTGAAAAAAAATAAGTGTACTATCCTATTTTTCCTTTAAAAATAATTTCAATGAAACTCAAGAAGAACTTCTGTGTCAAAGTCAGAAATACTATTTTAATTCTTAATCTATTAGGATTTCCACAAAAACAAATTGAAGAGGTAACTATTAAGAAGATATTGGATCAAGAATTATGCTGACAAGGGCTGAAAAAAAATCCCTAATTTTAGATTGTGTGCGCTACTCCTCCTTTCTTTTTTCCTTTATGGTTATATCACTGTGATCTTACCATGGCAAGAAACTGTAATATTGCTGTCCCCTTCCAGTGGGCTTTTATCATCTGGATGATTGCAGACTGATGACAACAGTAGAGTATCCTTAGGTTCAGTGATAATCTCTTGAATGAGAGGTTTCAGCAGGTTTTCTTGTTTATCTTTGGTCTCCAAGTCCCTTTCTGAATCAGAAGGCTCCATAACCAAGCCCTCAACGATGGGTCTTAGGATCTCCTTTTCATGATCTTCACGTATCTTGCACACATTTGAAAAAATTGCTGTTGGAACCTCTTCTACTGAATTCCCAAATGTGCTTTTACTGTTTTCTACTGCAGAGTCACTCTCATTTACTGTTTCAGAAATTATCTCAATCTTTGGATGATATTCATGCTGTAAAAATAGAAATTACAATCAAAAAGATAGGTTTTTAGATATAAACATTAAAAGATAACTAAGATCTCTTGGAGTCATGCAACAATTGTCAGCTTTGACCTGCTCCTCTCCCCAGATATATAGATGTGCTTGTTTCTACTTTTTTTGTTGTTTCTTCTTCTTTTGTTGATGATGTTAACTGTTTATCAGGCAGCAGCTGTGAACTGACTATAAAGTAATAACTAATAATCATAAAAAGAATTGCATTTCAGTAATTATTACTGACGCAGCAATGTACTAAATTTTGTGATTCTATTGAGCCTTGCCAGTGCTGTTTATAAGACATGACTTAACCAGGTCCTATCCGAATAGAGGGACCTAATTAACACCTTCAGGATATGAGAGTTGGTAACTCCCTTATTAATCCTCCTTGTTCCCTGCCCTTTTTTTTTCTGATTTCTCTCTTACCTTCTGTGTAATTGAACTGTTAGCCAATTTCTTATTTTACAACATTAATGTGAGTCTGTGAGCAAAAAATTAAATAAAATGAATACCTTACACTTAAGGAGTGTAGTAAAGATTTACAGTATTTTCGATCAAGTTGTAAAAACATGTCCTGTACTAGCCTAGGTCCAGCAAGGTAAGTATGAGTAAATGACAGCACCAGAATCACAGCAGTGCCTTTCATCTTTGTTGATTTCCTCCTTCTTTTCTCTTCTGTTTCTGTCCTATTTTATCTAGCAAATTAAATTGAGCAACACACATTAATGTCGGAATGAATTAATGGGGTTGGAACTACCCTAAACCTGACTAGCTCGAAGTGGAGCCATGGAGTCTGGATCTATCTATGCTTTAAGTATTAGGCAATTTGTACAATCCATTCAGTTCACTACAACACAGTAGTACAGTACATTTTATTGGTAATATTCATGGAAACATGATATGCTAATAGGAATTAATCTTACTTGATTGTTGCATTACTTTTAGTTTTTCATTCTCCTATTTTCTACAATGCTATTGCATTATATGAAAAAGATTAAAAGTGGCTAGAGAAGATCTGCTGAAACCTCTGTTTTAGTTTATAACATTAACTGATCACATTTCTCAAAACAGCATTACATAATTTAGGCTATCCTCATTTTGAAAGACATCACTAAATAGTTTTGAAGAAGCATCATCACTGGAATTGAAGAGAATGTTACCTTTTGAACAAAGATTTCCTCTTTTGGAGCATTTGGAACTTCTATATCTTCTAAATCAGGCAACTCCTGAAGATAATCACAAGATCAGTGGGAAACTTTAGCTCTAACCAGAAAAACACATTTTTGACATACTCTAATGTAGAACAGTACTGGCAAAAGCATCTCCTTTAATAAGATATTTTTAGAGGTTACTAATTATGTAGCAAGTTTGCTGGCATAACAGCATCAAGAAGATCAAATCAGTTGTGTATAAACTGTACTGTGCTGCTGGGTGAATAATGCTACAGAATTAAAATCAACAAATTAAATTTCTGTTTCTTTATAAGGTTGTGGCTAGTGCAGCATGTCTTGAATTCATCTAAAGCTATATAAAATATGAAAAAAAATGTAAAAATTAAGATTTGGAGGCCAATGCTAAATGGGTGAACTTGGTGTCAATGCAGAAGTGAAATAGCTGTTAAGTCCTGTTGCAGTCAACATGTGCCTGCATCCCAAACTTTTTACTAAAAGTTATTGTGTTTTAGAAACTTAGAATATAATTCATGCATAGCCAAGGAATACGCATAAACACTAGTTCCTGTTGAACAACTTCCAGTTAGTCCACAGCTGAAAGTACCTGTGGCTTGTTTCTGCTTGACTGAGGAATGTCACAACTGCGTGACAAATCCTCCTCCACTCTTCTCCCTTATATCACTACCGAGACAAGTTACAGAACCCAGCATATGAATAAAGAGCACAGTGCTCTTCTGGAGCATCTTGCCACCGGCGTCTCCACGCTCATTCCCCAACATGTCAATGCTAAGTATCTCCGGAAAATCTGCAGTAGCGTAAGTACTGGAGGCTCTTGCCAAAACCTCCTTTCATTATTAAACAACAAGTGGAGAAAGGAGTAGCATGGAAGACTGCAATGTGTATTAGTATGTGATTTGTTTTTTGTGTTTTTGTTCTCTGTTGAAATAGGATATTCACACTTCTTACATGTCAAAGGTGCTTTATGCACATATGCTGAAGTGTGCAAAGGAGCTTGCTATGTGCCATAAGGTACCAAGAAAAAATGGCACTGAATCTCTCAGATCGTCACACTGTGGGTACCTACAGTACTGCTATTTATTTAGTGCTTTTATTTTAGACACTGAAAGAATAGCCTATAAAAACTGTATTGTATGTTCCCATAATTGCTGTGAGATCCCACGAATTTTCTCATTATTCTTATAATTAAAAAGATCCAAACTATCTTTGGTGGGTGCAGTAATTAGCACTCTACTGAAGCAGTGAGTTGAGCCCTTGTATAACCGGATGGGAAATCTTCCTAGAGAGAACACAGAAAGGACATAAAATACCTTCCTAAAACACAGTTAGAATTTGGTAAACAGTAACTATATAAGGGATCAAAGAATATATTAAGTGCTCAGGGAAATCATAAGCTCAAAAGTTTGCTGTTGATACTAGCATGGTAATCTGATGTGGTCAGTTTAGTAGTAGTGTCGTATTTAGCAAATGTTGAACAGTCCTTGGCAGTTGGGTTGTATTTTTCAGTGATATTGTGTATGTCTTCTGTGAAACGTGTTTACATGTTTGCATCAGCAGGTAGAAACATTAGATAATAGAAGAGCATTTTTAAAATGTTAATCATTTATGATATATATGAATAATGCATATTCTGCCTCTTTTGGAAATATACCTAACATTTGGATTTTGAAAATTAGATATATAATATCACTAACATTTGCAATGTTAGATAGCTATGATTTTGTGCAGTAGCTAACATTCTTAATTACATATTTGATTGAGTTTTGTCTAATAGGATACATTTATCCACTAGATTCTTTTTATTGTGACTTATATTCTTTAAATGAAGGCTCTTATTAACTTTTCCTCAAAGAAATCCCAAAGCTAAAGAGTCAACTTCAGGAGATCAAAGCACAAAATAAACTTTGGAAGCAGTGGTAATTTCGTTTGGCATGCTGTGTTGGAGAGGATGAGTAACATTACAACCTTCCTATTTTTTCCTTGTTATTTACTTTTCTGAGAGCATCAGTCTTAGAAACCTGATTATGCTCTTCTATTCAGCAAGAATGTTACAAGAATGCATTTGGGAGTTGGCCATATCCAAATACAAACTTCTCAAAATCTGAATCTAATACATACGTCAAGAAGAAGTTTCTCTGGTGTCCCCAGTTTGATTTGTTCTTTTTCAGCACAGTCATCCACTTCAGGAACCATCTTCCCTCCTGGCAAATCTACAGAATAAGAAATTCCTTGGAACAGAGAACTAACTGAACACATGACTTTGCATGTTGCCATGAAAGCACTGCAGAACCTAATTGCCATGGACCTAATTAGTGTCACAGAATTCACAGCTAAATTCAGAGCTTTCCTTTCTATCATATCTATCTTATACTGCATACATTAATATATATATTTAATAATGTATTTCATATATAAACATCAAAAAGCATTCTATTTTTAACAGCACAAAAACCACTAAGGCAGCTACGCTAAGACAGAGTTTAGCTCATCATCTGTATTTCCTCTGCTTGGTTTGATTCTTCACTGTGCACATTACCGTTTGCCTTACTGCTGAAGTTTGAGCAGTTGTATGAATTTGATCCTAGTGCATCCTCTTTAATTTTAGCAGGAATATATGCAGAGGGGAAATCTGTGTAATCTTCTGTGTCTGAGGGCAGCGTTACTGCTTCATCGTAAGCATCAAACCTTTCATTTACAGATTGCTCAATCTTCTGTTGAGTTTCTGCTTCTTCTGATACATCTGATAGTTCTGATGCATTAGAAGTTCCATCACTCTCATCTGAACTTGCAGATGCTCCTACAGAAGAAGTTATTTAAAATTACTGAGTTAACTGGCCAGTTTTCATTCTAGACACTGCGACTGTAATTTCAGTCTTAAAAGTTTGGCCTAAAATGTACATCGAAAGCCTCTGCTTGAACAGTCATTCATGTATCAATTGCAGCCACGTTGAGGATTTTCCATGTCATAAAGAATTCCCCAGGAAAAGCCTCCTCTAGAAACGCACTGAAGTAGTCCAGTATCCACAGTTACCTTTGAGCCGTTCACTTTGGGAAGATGCCCAAGTGTCTACACTTAAATACATGCTTGAGCATTTTGATGAATCTGTGACAAGTCTACTGAAGTTATTCTCTCCCTTACGCAAGCTACTAGTTCACAGAACAAGTTTTACTTGTTATTCAATTACATTTCAGAGACTGTAAAACCACAAAAATTATCAAATGAATCCTCCTCTGCACTGTAACCCCCTTCTTATTTGGCTTCTGTCTTGCTGATCTTGAAACACATGCTCTTACAGAAAGCTGGGCTGGGGACTATTTTTGTTCATGAATTTATGCCATCTTGAATAATGTGACAGGAGAATCTGTGGCATGAGGAATGGCAATAAGTGAAGGAGGTCCTTAAAAGTCTTCCTCATACTGCCTGCATTATCAATGCTGTGGATGGCCTCAAGTTGTTACCTGTGAGTGAATGTAGCAGTGCAGAGGTACCTGGATGTGAACTGGCAAGGCAGTTATCCCTGGGTCTCCCTAGAGCTCATACTCAGGCCAGGCCCAAGCTATATCTAGGGAAAATACTGCTCCTGTGGTGTCTCTGGCTGTTTCCTTCTCTGAGTGACTGTTGGGACTGTTATTGCCTTGCCCAGGGATGTAAGTCTTTTAGTACTTGACCACGTACAGATTTGGGTTCTTGGCTTGTGTGATCAGGTTTGGTTGCTCTGAGGTAAAACACAATGGCTTAAAAAGCTGAGACAGGAAGTGTTTAGTTTTTTTTGTTGTTGTTGTTTGTCTGTTTGTCAGTGAGAAAGGTGATGTTTGTTTAAAAGCTTTTCAAGTTCAGAAAAAAAATTAAGTATATGAAAAAAATTGCATCATCCTGCTTACGAGCATTTGAGAACTATTAACTAGTTTTAAATATTCAAACTGAAGCAGGCACAAACACAACTTTCTCCCAAAATACTAACAACCAACCTTCTCGGGGCTCGTTTACATCTCTGTTTTCACGCTTTGCACTTGCATCTCTTTCTTCCATATACTTTTGTCTTTTCTTTTCCTCTGCCTTTCTCCTGATTCTTGCTAAAGCATTGACACTATCTTGGATTTTTTTCCTCTCTCTGGTTTCCCATTTTTCCCTTTCTGCTTTCTCAGCTTCAAGCCCTCCAATCGCCCAGGCTTCTGCACAGGCTCTAATGAAAAACAAAAGAAACCACCGTAAGTAGGTTTAAAAGCTCACGTTCATAATGAAAGAGAAATTTGGAAATCTTGCAACAGAAAAGAAAGGCAGCACTGACAATCCCTTAAGCAACTGGACCACATTTATCTTGCACGTGTAATTACAATGAAACAAAGCAAAGATATGCAAATGCTAATAATTGCAAAAGCAGATCCATGAGAAGTGCTGATCTTGGCTCTGCTTTCCCAGGCATCTGTTCAGTCTCAGCTGAGATTATAATTTGTCTCTGCTATACAGACTTTATGTAAAATACTTGTTCAATAATTAATTTTATTGAAAAAAATGTGTTTTTTCTTATGTTGAATGCAGATCTCTGTAGTATAATACTAGTGTACTCAAAATCACTTTCCCTCAATAAATTATAGTGGTTAGTCTTCCTTTGAAAATATTGATTGTTGCATTTGAGCTTTATTGCTCTCTAAAGAAGATGTCTCTGTTTCTTACCTATCTTTTGGGAAAACTGGTCTGTCATCCAGGTATGTTAGCTGTTTTAGTCGAACAGTAAGTGTTTTTCTATAATTAGCAATTTTCTTTATCACTTGATTTCCCATGAGATTAAGCACACACTAGAAAAGCAAAAGAAACATTTTGAGTGGAAAAATAAACCCCACCTATTTAGATATGCACTATCACTTCAAAAACAAATAAATAAACTATCCATCTACAATCACAGATGAAGCTATTTTAATAAAATTTGTTTTGGGTCGCAGACCCAGAAGATGATACTGGTAAAACCATTTAATAGGATGTTGACTCATAAAAATGACAAACCCTCAGCTACACTCTGCTTACCAAATTAGGCATGGCCTCCAAAACAGATATAATATTTGGATCATCTAGGTAGTTGTGGGAAAGATCAAGGACACAAATACTTGGACATTCTTGCAAGTGCTGTATGTCTTCCACTGTTTGTAATTTATTGTGTGCAATCTGCAGAGTGTGCAGGACTTTCAGGCAAGCTGTCAGACAAGAACAGTACAATTAAAGGGAAGGTAAAAGTCAATCCTTCACAAAGGATTTTCTGCAGAAAGCAGAAAACTGTATTTTCAACATCACTGTTTAATACTGAATTGTGGGGAGTTTTCTATACATTTGTTGAATCTGCCACATATATTTATTGGCTATTCCTTCAAAGCTGTTTTCACCTCCACTAGAAAAATGGTTGTTTTAGGATGGCTGGGCATTTTAACTCAAGTTTCAAACAAGTGAGTTTGTACAAAAGCAAGAGTATCTTTTTCAAGTTATTGCTTATATACAGAAATTATTTTTTATTTTCTGCTGAAGATGGGATAAATCCTTTCATAGACGTAAGAGATTTGGTAATCATGTCTGCAACTGCCAAAGGCAATCCTAATTGTAAATAGCAAAAACTGGATTGTCAGCATGTCTGCAACACAGGTAAGTACTGAGGCAGTATTAAGAAGCGTGGAAAAACTTAATTGTTTGAGGTATCCATGTGTGAGAAATTATTACATCTTTTCCATTTTTTCCTCTGTTCCAAGTGGAAAGTATATAGGTTTGACTTCAAGAGAAGCCTTGTGGTCTTTGGGATGAGATACTGTACAAGAATTTAATATGTATTTTTAAAAAATCCCTGAAAACTATTGCCACTAAAAACAGTCAAAGGTTAGGAAAATGGGTGTGTTTTACGTTAAATGTCGCATCAACAATTCTTACAGAGATTCTCAATGGTCTTGATATAGTTGTTACTAATATTGAGGGAATCCAGCTTTTGTAAGGCTTCCAGGTTTTCAATTCTATTAATTAAATTCAGTTGCAAGTAGAGACAGCGCAACTCTGTCAAAGCTTCCAAATTCTCAATTTTTGCTAAGCCATTGCATTCCAGCCATAAGCACTTCAATCCTGTATATTCTTCAAGATTCTCCAGACGGTCAAAACCTGCAGAGAAAAAATGTAAAATGTCTTTAGATAATACTGCATTTGCTGAACATCAGTGTTTGGAAGAGTCATTTCCATTAAACCAGTGTTGCTGGTACACTTGCTTAGAAGGCTTGGGTTCAAGTTGATGGCAACATCACATGAGAAACATGTAGGTTCTTTAAAATGATAAATAATAACATGTGGAGAAAATAGCAAAACCAAGACCAAATGTAGAAAGTAGGTTTAACATGTCCTATTTATTTGTAACAGTTTTAAGCTGTAGTGAACAAGCTAATTGTATCTTTCAGAAAACTGCTCACCAACCACAAGGCAATGACCCACATTCATTCTATCAAGTGTTTTATCCTTCGTTAGTACCACAGAATCTCATTTGTATTTAGTGTTTATGGCCTTCTTCCTGACCATATTTATTTTTACTGTCCAAAAAGTTCCTAAGGTGGAAAATAGATTACTTACACAAACACATTTAAAAATGAAGAACACATATTTTCCTCCAAACGTGATCCAGATCGGTATTTTAAGACACAGAGGCTATCTTACCTTTATAATGCAAGTAAAGTGTATCATTTAAGGATGGGGTCAAGTACAATTTCTGCTGCTTACAGATGTCTCGCAGGACCTTTTTTGTCATTCTGAAATAATAAAGGGAAGCAGAAATAAACTAAAAATGTATCTCAGTGCACACTCTGAAATCTTCTTTTATTCAGAGTTCAATACAACATAATTAATGGTTCTTTTATATAAGAGAAAATCTACAGATTTCAAGACTATATGCAAACTAAGCAAGCTGTAGATTTTCTTAGAATGGTTTCCATTTCTATGTTTAAAATGTGTTACAAGGCTCTTCCTACGTCTATATATATAGAGAGGGGAGCAAGTTGGAAAGTAGGTACGGAATTAGAGAGTTTATCTCCCTGGATAACAGAAGAATGATCCTTTCGTAGGTTCTTGTTCCTTCCTCTCCTATTGTTCCCTCCATTTCTTGCTGTTTTGATGCGGAACCTTCGGTGGCACAGAGACCACGCAACACCCACACAGAATGAGGATCTCAGTCTAGAAAATCAGTAGCTATCAACCTAACATTTTAATGAAACACTGACACTGAAATATCACGCAGAAATACAAAATACTGAACTGTGATAGGTTGGGAATGCCACAGGAGGAACATAAACAACACCTGTTCAGTGGTAACTGCTTAATATTCAGCTCCATCCCTTTGAGGATTTATGCAAGTGAGAAGCCAGAAAAGACTAATCAGTGAAGCTGAGCGCTGCAGATGTGCAGTGCAGGGGTGAGGGACTCAGCAAGAGGCAGTGAGCAAAAACCTACAGAATGAAATAGCAGAGGCTCCAAGGGGAAAGAATTTGGGCCAGTTGCCTACAGTGGTTGATGTTGGCCATAGAGGTTGGAAGCTGCAGATGCCAGTGAAATGCAGTGAAATGGACAGCAAAACCCAGAGTGGGGTTTTTGAAGGAGGAATGATGCCTGGATTTAAATAAACATCAATAGCCAATAAATTACCTTATACAGCCATCCTTTTCTTCTTTCTTTTGACTGAATGAGCTGGTTACTGATTTGTGATCACCATCTGGTTTTTGTTCATTCTGTTGATGTGTTCCGGACACTTGAATATACATTTCAAGAAAAAAAAAAAAAAAAGTGTTCTAACCAAGATTTTTACTGACATTTTTATTGAAATGAAACTGATAATTTTTTCTAAGGTAAACTTAGTAAAATAAGATATAAATACTGCAATAATGCATTTCTTGTTTAGTTCTGCAAGTCAATTCTGAGGAGCAGTATCCATTCATCTTAAGAAGGATTATTATAATATATAGTGACAATAAGGTACTGGTACCAAAGTTCATGCAGATTTGGACACCTTTTATACATCACATTCAAATACTGATAATTTGAGGTTCATGATTGCTAATTTTGCATGTAATGGCTTATCTGCATTATGTTGAAAATTGCAGATGTTTGTAGTCTACTACTACTAGACTTGTCTTCTACAAGTTTACCATTTTGCACTCTTATGGTGTCTCCAGTGCTATACTCATTCAAAATGTCTTCAGGCTGCTTTTGATTAATTACATCTTCCATAATTTTCTCTTCAGATTCTTTCTCTGCACCTTCTACTTGTACCTGCAGTTCTGACACTTAGAAAAAGTGAAAAAAAAAGATTTGAATTCCAGCTCTTACATTGGTAAACTACAGAATATGCACACAAAAATATATTGTTAAATATTCACAATATTTGCCTAGCTAGGCAGCTGGAAGAGCTTACCTGTTTCCCCAGGACTCTCTACATTTTCTGTTTGGGTAGCTTCATTTTTGGTGCCATTCAGAGCCTCTCCTGATGCCCCTTGCAGGGGAGCCTCCTCTCCAAGGCCTCCATCAGGGGCTCCGCACTGCGGCTGCATGGCAGGCTGTGTGATCTAGACCAGCGTGGGTCAGTATGTGACACACGGCCCGACCTCCAGGCAGAATGCCTAAAGGTGTACAGGTAAATACAAGGTATACAGGTAAACACAGGTGAAGACACTGGTATTGGCAAATTATGAAGCCTGAGTGGAGCTAGGAGGCTGGGCCTAGCCATTATGAAGACCATAAAGTGGGAGAGAGGGAAACTTAGCCTTTCCTGTGACCACACTCCTAATGGAAAGGAGTGTGATAAACTCCATGGGGCAGACCAAGTTGTTCCCTTCAAAACAGGCACGCAGAGGCTGCAGCCTCCGTCACAGGCTGCTCTTGGGCAACGGGGCACCCTATTCTGCTGGGCACCCTATTCTGCTGGCACTGGAAGGAAGGAGAGCTGCCAGGAGGAGTTTTATTCTCCTATCGGGGTAGAGGACGGTGGCGCTTTTATGTCTCTCCCCTACTGTTATTTTGGTTTAGCCCATGCTAAGCGAAAGGAAAGTCCCCGGTCCCACAAGGCAGAGCCAGGGTGCTCCGGGCATGGCTACGGCCCCGCAGCGCGGTGCAAACCTGGGCTGGCACTGGAAGGAAGGAGAGCTGCCAGGAGGAGTTTTATTCTCCTATCGGGGTAGAGGACGGTGGCGCTTTTATGTCTCTCCCCTACTGTTATTTTGGTTTAGCCCATGCTAAGCGAAAGGAAAGTCCCCGGTCCCACAAGGCAGAGCCAGGGTGCTCCGGGCATGGCTACGGCCCCGCAGCGCGGTGCAAACCTGGGCCCGGCCGCAGGGGAGCCGGGGCCGCTT
>NW_010578846.1:42136-59467 GCF_000705375.1 Tinamus guttatus | reverse complement strand
TCCGCAGCAGGCGCATCGCCGTGCCCGGGGCTCCCGCGCAGCCCCTCAGCTCGGGGCCTTCCCCGGGCTCGCGCCTGCCGGCACCTCGGTGTGTTTATTCGATGGAGCCGAATAAAGCTGTCCCGGTGCTTGGCACCCGCCGGGTTTCAGGACCGTGTATCCTTTTACTTTATAATCCCTGTCATCGTTATCTGCTTTCAGTATTAGCGTGTTTTTAGTTTTATTGCCTTAATAGACCCCGGTCTGTGAGGTGATAAGAGCTCGACCACCTGTTGTTGCCGTGTTCAGCTTAGAACTAAGAGAAAACTTTGTAATTCCCAGCACTTTGCGCTCTGTCGTCGTGCTGGAAATCTCCAGGAAAGGAGAATTACTTTGCTGTCACTAAGAAACACTTGAGAGAGCTAAATAAACCTCAATAAAAGCGAGGTGACAGCTGGCACACACAGCCTCATTTTATTTTGTGTGTATGTGTGTTGTGTGGTCAGCATTCCCTTTAAATAGGGTAAAGTGCCTAATACAACTTTTGCTGGCTGTTCTACTCCCTGCAGAAATGTATAATTATTATAATTATTAATTATAATTATAACATTTACTATTTTTAATATTAATTATAATAAATATATTATTATAATTGCCACAGCACCCAGAGAAGAATGTTCTTCTTCCCTTGTTTTTTAATGGCCCATTTAGTTTTTGGGGTTTCAAAAACACCTGCATAGCAACTTTTATTGAATCCTGCTACTTCAGGGCAAGGGATGAAGGCTTCCTCTTTGTGGAAAACAGCAGCGCATTTTTTTAATTTCATATTATAGCTTTTGTAAGCCATGCCCTTGTTTTCTCAGGGATCCACATAGTGGTAACCCATGTTCCACCTCAAGACATTTTGAAAGACTTTTTCATTCTGATCTTCCTCTTCAAACACAGAAACTGAAAGTTTGCTCCATGTAATATTTCTGGTAGTATTTTTGCTAGTGCCTGGAGTAGAGTTAGAACCTAATTCCCCTTGTGTAAAATTGCTTACAGCAGTAGTAGTATTTTTCAACATGGTTCTGCTTTTAAAAAATCATTTTCAAGTGAATGTTGACCTTTTTGTCATGCTAATTTTATATTTTGCTCTTTATTTTTTGTTTGCATTGAACCCTGAATGTGTTTTTGTTTTCTCCCCTTGCACCAAGGGTCAGAGAGTTTGTCACAGTTGTCTATTCTATCAGCACCCCAATACACGGGTGCTCTTGCGCAAACAAGGAAGAGACTTAAGAGCATTCTTGAAAAATTACAAAATGAAACATGAGCAACTTCTGTTTTTTTCTGATTGTAGCTGCAGAACATACTTTTTGGGGTGTGATTTTCAGGTTATGCATCTACAGAAGGATGAATCTGATCATTTTATTTACTGCCTTGCCTTACAGGTTAGCATGTGAACAGCTTTGCTAGGTGTTCTGGTGGGTTAACTTTTCGAGCAGAAATGGAGTACAGGACTCAGTTACTGCATCCTGAGTGACGAATCCTTTGACGCAAAATGGAGAAAAAGCGTAGAAAGAAATGAGCCTGTTTATTAGGCTTTACCTCAAAAGACCATGAAATCTCTACTTATTTTGGACACAGCTTTAAGAATATACAGTTGAACAGCACAGTGGAAGCAACCTTTGCTGAAACAAAAATGAACTAATTTACAAAGAAGAAACGAGTGATTTGAATATATGGAATTTTTGAAATGAAACCATTTTCTTCTATGACCATGAGGTTTGCAAACATCTGGTTTGTTCTGGTTGTAATTTTACTTTGTGGCAAAAAACACCTTGGTACCAGACTAGGAAATTCCTCTCATGAGGCTCACATATGTCCTGGATGTTCTCGCCTTACCTTGAAAGTGGAATTCACTTCGACAGTCGTGGAGCATGGTAATAAAGAATTGATAAAAATACATATGAAGTTCAAGTACATGTTACTCATCTGTGGTGTTTGTGTGAATGTAATATTTGAAGAGTCTATAGCCAGAGAATCCTCTGCTAATTCTCTGTATTCAAATAGATTTCCTCCCCAAATTTCTCAGTTTAACTGGAGCCAGGATTCTCAGAACAAGAAAGGAAAGATGGGGGGAATAAGGAGGATGCTGAAGTGATTAACAGACAGAAATAGCTTCAGATGGGTTAATATATGAATGCCAAAGGGATGTGGTAGAAAGGTGAACGGTAGGTTCATATAGTTTGTTATATAACTCTTAAAAAAACAAGAGGTTCTGGAAAGGTGTGCGGAGGCTTTTTATATCTATTTCTATGTTAACAGTTCAAACCTTAGGTTCATGTTGTATCCTAGCTTATCTGACTCGGTCTTAGAAGTCAACATCTTAGTTGTCCTCAGTTTATGCCTTAACTCTGCATCTTTTTTTTTTTTCTCAAGTAATCATAGTTTTCCTTCTGCCTACAGGCAGAAAATCAGTGACCGTGTTTTTGTGCATAGTTAACCAAAAGCTCATTGAGGTGAATGTGGTGTGTGCTGGGGATGAGATCTACCCACAAGTTATTTATCCAGATAAAGGACTGTTGGGGCTAGCTGAGTTCTCTGTGTCGTAGATAGTGTCAATAATTTGCTGTTGCTAATTGACGACAGTTGTCTGTATATATTAAATATATACCATATATATTGAAGACAGTTGTCTGTATGGTTGGATGTAACTGTAATTTGGTTCTCTCTTTCACTGTGCTCTGCACACTTCGTTGTTTTACCTTTTCAGGTTGTTTACAATTCTTCCATCTGTTCAAAGGTCTTTACCATGGTTTGGGTGTTTCATGATCCAAAAAGAAACTTAGTGCAGAAATAAATTGGAAAAATGCATAGAAACAGCTGTTTGTTTTTATCCAAATACTGTTCAAGCCTAAGTTTTGATATTACAAGACTGAGCTTTTTTTACAGGCATGATACTGTGTTTTAAAATTCATGTCCTTAGAGCTTTTCCTCCAAATTGGCAAAATTAGTAAACCCAGGTTACGTTAGTTCCTTTATTAAATATTTTCGTTTGGAAGATAGAAGTATTCAGATCCTTTTGATGTGAATACATTAGGAAGCTGTTCAAGGATCAGTTCTGAAGAGTTGTGTTCTTCTTACAGAGTACATTGTGGCTTTTAATGGATACTTCACAGCTAAAGCTAGAAGTAAATTTATTTCAAGTGCACTAAAAAGCAGTGATATTGAGAACTGGAGGATCATACCTCGCAACAACCCAGCCAGTGACTATCCTAGTGATTTTGAGGTGATTCAAATCAATGAGAAACAGAAAGATGGAGTACTGACCCTGGAAGATCATCCAAACATCAAGCGAGTAACACCTCAGCGGAAGGTCTTCCGGTCTCTCAAATATTCAGAGTGTAAGTAATTTTCTCTGTGGTTGCATCAGATCCATTCTGGAAAAATATGTTGAATATTAAGACACTCAGCCTTACATAAATGAGAAGGCAGCAGTGCCTTGTGAGTTTTCTTTAACTCATAGAAATCTACTCTTTTTTCTGTTTGTTTAGGAAAGCAGCAGCAGTTGCTTGCCAGACACTATGGGCAACTATATCCCTTAGCACATAAAATTGTTTTTTTTCACTGATTTTTTTTCCTGATATCAGTATTTCTGGAGGTAGTGGGTGCTTGCTTGTCTAAAATTTTTGCTTTAAGGTAGCAGGATGATCTGTATATTTGCATAAAGATAAAATCCTGTTTTTCTTCATTTCCTCATGCTGTTTTCTGCATTCTGATTATACACAGCTGATCCTACAGTGCACTGCAATGAGACCAGATGGACTCAGAAATGGCAGTCATCTCGTCCCTTGAGAAGAGCAAGTCTTTCTTTAGGTTCTGGTTTCTGGCATGCAACGGGTCGACATTCAAGCAGGCGATTGCTGAGAGCTATACCACGCCAGGTAGCTCAAACCTTGCAGGCAGATGTCCTCTGGCAAATGGGTTACACAGGTATGTTGCCTTGGAACAGTTACCTTTTGGAAAACAAATGCAATATAAGGATGTGTGAACTGTCTTTGTCGGTATTGATCTTATACTGCGTGACATCTCCAGGAAGGATGAGAATTACTTTGTTTAGAGATGCTTTGTATTCTTACAGAGCACCTTTGTGCCTGTGTGTGTACATTGGATTTAAGCAAAATAAATCTTATTTATACTCCATGGCTGAGTTTTTGCAGTGGAGTATGTTAAAGATCTAGAATATATGGATTTGTGGACTGTCTAGTGCATTATGCATAAAAAATTTCATTATTATGGCAGAATAAATTTGCAATGAAGCTGAAAGAGAAAAACTAATACTTTTCTATTACAGGTGCTGGAGTGAGAGTAGCAGTTTTTGACACTGGACTGAGTGAAAAACATCCACATTTCAAAAATGTAAAGGAGAGAACAAACTGGACTAATGAGAGAACCTTGGATGATGGTAGGTTACTGTGTAGTGTTGATTACATTGTTCCTGATACTGGTGTGAGTGCTTTTTTTGCATTGTAAAGTTGCTGCTACTGTGGTAGCACATCTGTTAACAGGCGTTGAAGCTGTATATCTGGAGATTTTAATCCTAATTTTGCACCATTCTGAGTGCTTTGTATTCCTATGACAATCAGCAAATAATATTAAGGCTCCAAGAAGGTGTGGAGTGAATCCCTTTTGAATCAGGTGTGGTGTTTCATCACCTTTTGAATAGTGTCAGGACAAGAAAACATGCAGCCATAAATGCAGTATGAAAGTAGCAAGAGGTGAGAGGTGGTAGTCGTTTCTTTACCATTCCTTTTTGTATTCTGCTCTTACACAGTTCATTTGTATTTTCATAAATATGAGAGAGAATATTTTGCTTTATTGTGAAGTCCAGTAGCTAGCGAGTTTTGGTGGCTTTCTGGAAGTTTATCTCTAATTTATATTAGAGATAATGCTAGGCAGGTGTATGCCCACAGAACTTTTCATTTTCTACACTCTGTTTGTGTTCCTCTTTCTTGTGTTGATCCTGATTTGCTTTGACTTTATACTTTTACAGATTATTAACTTAATACAGTCCAGGTCAGTGAGTCATTTGACATTTAATGCATTTACAGTTCAGTGTATATGTGTATCTTGCTCAATGCACTTGCATACTTTTATCATCTAGAATTTATTGCATTACACTGCCTGTTTTTGGTATCGCTTTCTACTACATAGACAGATTTTGAGCACGTAAATATATTGTGGCTAATCTTGTAAAGCAAAGGCTTAACTTTTTTCTTTTCTATATAGATGAAGGAAAAAGTGTTTTCTGGTCCTATTTTTTACTCTTTAGTTATGGTCAGGATAACAAAGCTTGTGAGGAGTTTACATAAAAATACATTTGGGCTTGTGACTTGCATTTGCTCTTTAATTATTGCTTAATATGGCTCTTTGCCTCACCTGTAGGACTGAACAGACTATAAAGAATGAGAATGTATGTTATGTTAGATGTGTTTTTATTGCATTAAATCATTAACAATGAAATGTTTTGAATTATAATGTCTTATTTTGTTATCTCTCTCTGCTTGTGACAGGTTTAGGCCATGGAACTTTTGTAGCAGGTGTAATAGCCAGCATGCGAGAATGCCAGGGATTTGCTCCAAATGCAGAACTGCACATTTTCAGAGTGTTCACCAATAATCAGGTGGCTATTTTAAAAGTGTTTTAAATTCTGCCTGTCTAGATCAATACAGTTTAATAGAGTCAATACAGTCACTTAATACAGATTAATCCTTTTCTTTGTGAGTGTACATTTTGACATGGTGTTTGATAAGTGAGAACAATACACCTTTGTATTTGAAAGAGAGAAGACAGTTAATTATTGTACAATGTCCTGGAGTTTCCCAGTCCAGTATATTCTTCAGAAATAATGTGTAAAAGTCTGATCAATATAGAGGTGCAGCTGTTATTTCGATATATCGAGCATTAGAAACGTTGGAAATAATTGTTGGTTTTGTGCTTTTTCTGTGGTGTTTCTTCTGTCTCTGAGGTCTGTATCATCATGGAGTCCCCGGCTTTTAAATGACAGCTTTTGTTTCCCCTTTTCTTATGCAGGTCTCCTATACATCTTGGTTTCTGGATGCTTTTAATTATGCAATTTTAAAGAAAATAGATGTATTGAATCTAAGTATTGGTGGACCAGACTTCATGGATCATCCTTTTGTTGACAAGGTTAGTACAGAGAATTAAAGCTTCTGTGGTTATATTCTTGAGGCAGATATGCAGCTGTGTCAAGGATATAAGAACAACTTATTTGCCACAGCTGCTGACAAGTTCTGGTTCTTTTGTGGGGTTTCATTTGTGTGAGAGAAATCATGTACAGGTGTCCTAAAAACATGTAGTTTTTAGGAATATTTTTTATGGGAGAGAAACCCTGTACTGGTGATAGGTTTTTAGTTAGTGGAATGTATTCTAATAAACAAACTTGACAGAGTGCTGTTTGTACTGCTCCCAAACAAAGAGGTAACTCAGTGGGCCCACAATAGAAGTCGTTTAGCTGATACCCAGGTTCTACTTAATTTAAAATTTCTACACGGTTTATCTAGTTCATAGTAAAAATACATGTATTGTGAATTTTGACAGCAAATTGTTTAAGAATAACTAGTTAAAAAGGTACAAGTAGTTGATATGGCCATGTAATTACGAATTTATTTCAGGATAAGATGGAATTATGTTTTTATCTTTGTAAATGTCATGGTCCCTCGAACTGTTCATCTGTCCTTCAGAAGCCCAAAGTGAATTAATTTATATTTAAAAAGGGACAAAATCTTCTCTGAAAAAAGGTAAGGGAATTTGAGGATAAAAAATTTCCCTTTCTTACCAAAATTATATTGAAATTTGGTTTGACAGGGACTTCACTCTTCCCAGAGTACTCCTAGAGGAACCACAGGAGAATCTTTGAGAAGATTGCGAAATTTGAGTTTCGGTGCCTAGAGCATTTTGTTATAGGCAGTTTCTCTTCAGTGTAATCTGGTTATGTACAGTCAGCAGAGCCACTGTTGCAACAGGATTACTGGTCACCTAATATTCAGCATAGAATATAGAATTGAGATGTACTTTATAATCTTCAGGAAGACAGAGGGGTTGGATTAATAGTTGCTGCCATCAGACTCCATGGAGTACACGTTTGTTCAGAAAACTCTTTTTTGATTGTGGAGTCTTATTGTAAATGATTCTTTTTTATTTTTGGTAGGTATGGGAACTGACGGCTAACAATGTGATCATGGTTTCTGCTATTGGCAACGATGGACCTTTGTATGGGTAAGTTTCGGGGATTATTTTACAGAAAGGCAAATATATTTATTTTGGAAGCAACTCTGTCCTGGAAGTTTTCCTTCCTCCTCTGGCTGTAATCCATGACAGGTAGTCTGTCTTTTGAAAGAGGCCCAAGTTAGACTTCCTCCTCCATTGTCTTTACCCTTTGCCTCACTAATATATTTATGAAATACTCAACTGAATATATTTCATTCAGATAATGGAAAGTCAGTTGAAGAAGAACAGCTGCATTTCCAACTGCTAGGAGAAGCAGATCTCTCTGGGTACAGATCTCAGGTTTAAGGATTACAGAAGCATCTTGCCTGAATGGCATATTTCTAAAATGAATACCTTAAAAAATTTGGTTGTGTTTTGAAGATCTGTGTTTTGGCAGTGGAATTTATTGCTCGAAAAGCTGCTTTCACCAATAGAATATATAGGATAGTAGCAATAATTATTTCTGTGGGCGTTAGAGTGTCTAACAAAAATCCAATGGTGGCATGTCTGTTATCTGCATAGCATTAGAATTGTGGTCATTTTTGCTTCCTGTCTTATTTCCCAACTTCTTTTAGGACTCTCAATAACCCTGCTGACCAGATGGATGTGATTGGAGTAGGTGGCATTGACTTTGAAGATAATATAGCTCGTTTTTCATCTAGGGGAATGACCACTTGGGTAAGAGGCTTTGACTATGGCCAGCCACATTTGCCCACAAAATAAGGGCTTTGGAAAGAGAATAATTTTGATGGTTGGGGATTTTTTGGTAATCTTGTGCATTAATATGCATCGAATGTATTAATATGCGATAGCAGGCTCCATCAAAGATGTCAAGTTTTGAAACAAGAAACTTAAATGTTATTTCTGGGATTTCTCAACAGTTTCTGAATTCTTTTTCATGTCTGTGAAAATGCCCATTACCTTTGAATCACGGTGAGGGCTTTCCAGTGTGGACAAATCTCTCTAAAAATGCAGGCCTGTTTTTATCCTGTCTTTAGTGCGAGCATCCAGATGCTACATGTAGTATTGTCCTTACCTACCCTCCTTTCAGTTTGCAGTCACCTGTACAACTGGTACTGCTCAGAGGAGGTTGCCTTGTGATCTTACTTAAGTGCACTACTACAGTGTTTTGTTTTTTTTTTTCTGCCTTTTGTGTTGTGCTGCATCTCATTCATTAGCCATTTGACAGCTCGGTTGTCATTTTGTCAGTGGTTTCATAAGTAGCATAGATATTAGAGCAAACTGCAGTGAAGCTGACAGCCCTTTTGTATATTGATATACTGAGCAGATAAGGTGTTAATAAGCAGTTCGATTCTTTACTACTATTCGATATTCCTTGGTGCTGAACCTCCGCTAATGTAATTGACCATTTTACTTCAGCTGGCAGCTAATTTAGGTGCCAAAATGAAGTAACTGATGTTCAGTAATTATTTGGGTAGTAATTCATATGTCTTCTTTCACAGGAGCTGCCTGGAGGTTACGGGAGAGTGAAGCCTGATATTGTTACTTATGGCTCTGGAGTGAGAGGTTCTGGTATGAAAGGTGGATGCCGTTCCCTTTCTGGGACAAGTGTAGCATCTCCTGTGGTGGCAGGTGCTGTTACATTGTTAGTAAGGTAAGCCTTAAGTAGGAATCTCAGAAAAATATATTGATGCAGGTTGAACCATAAGAGACCCTTAAAGGAATGCACCAAATAAATATAAATTGCACTTAGGTATAGGAAAACAAACACTGAAGGATGAAATCAGGGATTCTTCTGCCTGAGATGTTACTTTATTTGACTAACTCTAAATCTCCTAGGCGAAATGTGAGGAAATGTGTTTGGAATAATAATTGCATATATATATGTGTGTATATAAATATAAATAGGACAGTGTTACAATATTTTCTTATATATTTTTGATTATTTTAAGTTGCTACGATTTTGTCACTTGTGCCATAGCAGAAGAGTAGCTGCTGAAAGTAGGCACCTACAGCAGATAACTCTCCAAGTATATGTAAATTTGTAGGATTTAGGGCTTTCTTGGTTATTATCCAGTTGGATAAGGCTTCTGTTGTGCACTGATGAACTTAAAAGAAAGTAGGACTTTCTCCTACTTTTGAGTTTGTAACTGTTTCTGCTTAAGGATTGGACAAATCTTTGCTTGAAAAATTTAGGGCCAAAATTCTAAGTCATCATCATCCCTTCTGATATCCCAGAAGATGTATGTGGTCCTGCAAATTTCCAGCTACAAAGACTTTGGTTTTCAGAGTATTTTGTCTAGCATATCAAAACATAGCTCAGATTAGAACTATTGCTGGTGATGGAAAACATTGTAAGGAGAGAAATGTATCATAAAAGTTGGCGCTTTCTCTTTTCGTCCTTAGCTGTTCCTGTGAGAAATCAAGTAATATTTAGCAAGTATGAACTGTGGTTGTTGCTGACACCAGCCTAATTTTTGGTTGTATTTTTCATCAATCAAATGGATTAAACTGTTTGAGGCAGAATGGTAAATAAACGACTAGCTAGAGATGAGAATAGAGGCCACCTAAGGTGATCTAATGTTTCCCACTTCAGCACAGTTCAGAAGCGTGAAACAGTGAATCCAGCAAGTATGAAGCAGGCCCTTATTGCATCAGCACGTAGACTTCCTGGAGTCAACATGTTTGAACAAGGACATGGCAAGCTGGATCTTCTGAGAGCTTATCAGATCCTCAACAGCTATAAACCACAAGCCAGGTTAATTTTAATCCTTAGTTAATAACTAATATGCTATTATCTGCAGTATTTCTTCTCAGGAGGTGATATGAGTGTAACTTAGTTGAGCAATCTGTCTTTATGCAATGAAGAGACCTTGCAGAGATCTTATGTAATCCTGAAATTTGAATTTTGACAGGAAAATCAATGAAAGGGTCTGGTATTTTATGCTCAAGTTAGATCAGGATAAGGTTTTGGAGAACCTCTGAAACCTAAGTTTGCTTTCTCTTCTAGATTCAGTTTAAACTCTTGGATATTGTGAATAATGCAGGTCAAAAGGGAAAAGTAGATAAGTAAATAGGCTTACCAGAATAAGAATGTTCTTATTAGGCTGAGAAGATACTTTTGCTATATGAAAATATATAAATTGTTTCAAACAAATTTATTTAAAAAATGGGCAGGGAAAAGAAGATTCTTGTGCAGATTAGGGAAGCAAATTAAGAGCTTGATAGCGTAAACATGGCTAACGTATTTAATGTGCAACTTTTTCATACATCAGCTATTTATGTTGTCATGTACTTGTGTTATTCACTGTCTTTGCTTTTTTGTTTTGTTTTTTTTTTAAACACATCTCCCCATCCTGTCCTCTCCACCCTGCTGCAGTTTGAGTCCAAGCTATATTGACTTGACGGAATGTCCCTACATGTGGCCCTATTGTTCTCAGCCTATATATTATGGAGGGATGCCAACCATTGTCAATGTTACTATCCTTAATGGTATGGGAGTCACTGGGAGAATTGTAGACAAGGTAAGACACTCTGTTCCAAGTCTCGACTACTAATGTTGCTAAATGCTTCCCAGAAAAGACCATAAATCAGCCATAAATTGAATACAACAGCGATGCTTTCTTGCTGGGGAGAGAAAGATACACACACTTGGAATAGTAAGGTTTATGGTTGTAAACTTCCTTCACGTTTTCTCCAGCAATGTGCTGACTGGTTTCAGGTACATGTATTGTTTTGTCTTTGCAAGAGTTTTGATTAAAAAGCACTCGGAGACTTCTTGTATTTTTCTGATCGTATTTAAGGTCTTCTGGAACAAAGATTAGACTTTCTCCTCTCGTTTGGTCTGGAACATGGGCACCCAGGGATTGTGACATTATAAAACATGCCTTTTACATGAGTCAGAATGACCTGAATGCCTTGACTTACCAAGGCCTGCAGGAAAATATGTTCCTGTTGCAGTATTGTGGAACACATTGGTTGCCTTAGGAGGATTCTAGTTATTTTTGTAGAACATTCTACATAGAACATATGGAAACTAATACAACAAAAATTAAATGGCAAGTTAAATAAATACAAGTTTAATAAGGTACCTACTCTGGCCCACGAAATAATCTGCAATTCAACCTGGTTGTGTGACTTCTAAGATCTTTTATAGATTTAAGCTTGCTCTGAAAACTCTTGAAACTGTTTGCCAACATCATGAGCTGAGAGTAATGCTCAGGCACAATGGGCACAATCTATATGAGTCTGGATCAGCAACAGTTCTTTTCGTTCCTGAAAAGAACTTAATGTTTCTTCCAATAAATGTTTCCACAGGACCCCAGAATAATAAACTAGGCCCATTTCAACAATATGCTGTTCAGTCACCTTCTTGGAGAGCTCTGTGCTGAGAAGCTATAGCCCAGATTATTAAGGCTGTCATGACTAAGTTGTTTTACTGGTGCAACACCTTGCTTTTAAACTTTGGTATCTTTTTGCAATTTGGCATAATCTTCAGAGAAGTTTAGGGGATTGTTTCTGTGGAGGGAGGATGAGGACTACACATGCGAAAATCAGTGATTGCAAACACTGTTTTACCAACATTCCTCGTTCTTCATTTCACAGCCAGACTGGCAGCCCTATCTCCCACAAAATGGGGATAATATTGAAGTGGCTTTCTCCTATTCCCCCGTGCTGTGGCCTTGGTCTGGATACTTAGCAATTTCTATCTCAGTAGCAAAGAAAGCAGCATCTTGGGAAGGCATTGCTCAAGGTCATGTTATGATCACGATAGCATCCCCTGCGGAAAATGATGTAAGTTCTGTTTGTTTTGATTTTTCTGGCTTTTATTAAGTGTGCTTAATGATATACAAATGCATCTTCTTAGGAAGTGGTTATAGTCCTGTCATTTTAAGTATAGATTAGATATGGGTCAAGAAAATGGAGAGTGTCATAGTTGACAGCAGGATTAATTTGCGAATGGAATACACTTTGGAATTCAGAAATCTATCTCTGAGACTGACTTCATTTATTCTAAGTAACATGCTTTGAAATGGAGCTTATTTAAATATTTTTATTTCTTCTGGAACTATGCTTATTGGAGAACATTTTAAGGGTTTGAGTGCTTAAATCAAGTCATAGTTCTAAAACACTTTTAAATTCTGGACATAGATATAAACTGTTGAGTGCAGGGGGAAAAAAGTTATGGTGACTTAAGCCAGAGTCATCTCTTGGTCTCCGTATTTGGTAGTAGTGACAAAAGGAAGATTTCCTACCTTGTTTTCTTGGCCTGTAATGACCCATAGTTAAAAGGAGAGTGTTCTTGTGGGGAAAAAGGGTTTCACTGTAGTTTGTTTTGTCTTCAGTCCAAGAATGGTGCAGAGCAGACTTCCACGGTGAAGCTTCCAATAAAAGTGAAGATTATTCCTACTCCACCTCGTAGTAAGCGAGTACTTTGGGATCAGTATCACAATCTCCGTTATCCACCAGGATACTTCCCCAGGGATAACTTGAGGATGAAGAATGATCCATTAGATTGGTATTTATCTCGAGTTCTATTAAATCAGTGTTTCTTGATTGTATGTTAAGAATATGGGATACTTTTGTTGAATTGCATCCTGGCTCTATGATGTGGTGCAGACGAATAGATTTGTGCTGCATGAGAGATGTGCTTAACCTCTTACTTTGCTGGTTTGGTTCTCTGTAAACTAAAGTAGGTGCTCAGAACCAGTATAATTAGTGAAGAATCTTGCAGAGGGGATTGTGAGTGGAAAACTGTAAGTTACCATTTGAAAATATGGAACTTCTAGAAAGTAAAGCGAGCAAGTAAAGCCAGCAAGTAATGTATTAGGGGATTTAAATCAGTTTTATACATGCCAGATTTAGATGTCTTCAACATTTTTTATTTTCTTAAGGAATGGTGACCATATCCACACAAACTTCAGGGACATGTACCAGCACCTGAGAAGCATGGGATACTTTGTTGAGGTTCTTGGTTCACCGTTCACATGTTTTGATGCGAGCCAGTATGGTAAGTGTGAATTTACTTGGTGAGCAAGTGGGCAAGACTCACTTTTCTTTTGGATAGGGATGTTTTTTCAGGCCTGTAACATAAGGGTGAATTCTCGTGATAATCTCCTGGTTCTGGAAATGCTGTCAGTGGTAATCTTCTGTTTGTCCTGGTTCATCAGCAAGTAGCTCAGCATGTGGTGAGATAGCTCACCATAGCTCAACTTTTTGAAGTCAGTGATATGCAAGGAGACAGAAATGTTAGTTTTAAGAAAAAGTGGGGGAGCACAAAATTAGTTTCTCTTCTGAATCTGCAAGATTTACTATTGAGAAGGAGCAACATTAAGGAACTTGTCTCTTTCCTTTTGATTTTCTTGTTCCTATTGGGGAATTGGATAGAAAGGCTGAACAAGTTCTTTCCTGCATAGTATCCCCCCCAAAAAAAGAAGTTTAGAGAATGGTCAGTGTATATTGGGTTAAGAGAAGAAAAGAACATTGCTTACATTCCTCCTGTGATTACTGCAGCAGCTCCCAGGTGTTTCCTGTGCAGGAGCTGTGGTGGTGGTGTAAGGCCAGGCCTGCACTCTGCCTGATTTGCTTAGCAATTTGTTGAGCTTCCAGAATTTCCTCAGTGAAGAGGAGTGAGGGAGGACAAAGGGATTGCAGTGCTCTCTGATTTGTATCTTGTGGGGCAAATACTGATCTCACTTTTGCATAATCAGATTTAACAGATTTAACAGTCAGATTTAACAGGTTTTTTTTTGCTTAGCTCATCCTGAGGGCAGCAGCTTTGTAGATCTGCTGTGTACTCGCAGATCTGTCAACTACAGCTCACATTTCTCCTTAGGGGAATGGAGAAACTTGGCGACAGAAATTGGCAATCTGAAAGTCAAATTCTTCCAGAATAGGTGGAGGTTAGGGGTGAGCTCTATGAGTGTAACAGTGCAGCTGTAGCCAGATCTACCAAAATGCAACTACAGTTTTCAAAGTGTCCATCAAAGCAAATTTCAGAATAACTGTTGTCTGCTCAGCTATAATTCTGCAGCAGTGAGTGCAGAATTGTTTAGAGCTTGAGCAGTGAAAAAGTTTAGGGTGCATTTACGTTAGCATTTTAGCTTGTATCACAGTGTGTGCTTTTGCAGCAAATCTGGCTGTCGTCTTGTACCAATTTGGCTCTGTTCTGAGAGCATTTAAACCACACTGGAAAATGTACTCCAGACATTAGTGGACATTAATGGTGCATGGCACCAGATGAGCACCAATCATAAGTAAGATTCAAAAGGCATACTGTGCTGACAAACTAATGATTGCATATATTTGTAAACTGAATTTCCTTGTATTTTAAAAAGTGACTACTTTAGATGAGCTGCAGTGCATGGCACGCAGACAAGATGCTGTGCAAAATGTGTGTTTGCATTGGTTGGGTGAGTTGTGATAGCATCGCATTTGCAGCTTGGAAAACTCTGGTTTTTCTTTTAAACACAGGGACTTTATTGATGGTGGACAGCGAGGAGGAGTATTTTCCTGAAGAGATCACCAAGCTGAGAAGGGATGTTGATAACGGCCTTTCACTTATAGTGTTTAGTGACTGGTACAACACATCAGTGATGAGGAAAGTCAAGTTTTATGATGAAAACACAAGGTAATTTTATAAGCTCTGTGGGAAATAAAATGTCATAAAATTGCCATTTTGTATACTTAAAAATCCACGTGTATTCACATGTGTACTTACAACACTTGTCATGCTACCCTAAGAAAGGGGATACCTCAGGACGAACATAGAATACCCATTTTATTGTGATTATGGGAAGGCTCACTTCTGTCAATGTAAACTTCTCTTAAAGTCTAGAAGAACATGTAAAAAGAAGCTAAGAAATCAGAGACTGATTAGAGAAGAAAGTTGGTGCTTTTTCGTCTTTGAGGAGGAGACTGGAAAGAAAATGTGGGTTGCAGCGGTATTGGCAGCCTGTGCATCTAGTATTAAATTATCCCAGTATATTGTGCAAAGGGAGAATACATCAGTACCACTGTTGGTGAGAAGGGACTGAGATAGGACCTTATAATTTTAATTATCGGTCTGTTTTGTGTTGCTGTTAAGATAGAAAGGTCTGTTTCACATTTTGTGAGTGAGCGGTATTTGCTACTGTTAGAGAAATGAGAAGCAATTAAGAGGATCATTGTTGTTTCCCCCTTGCCAAACAAAGAATTTCTAAGTCGGGATTTCTTTCTGGCACGTGAAACGTCTCATTGCTTAAGTGGCTTTGAAAAAGTCTGCCTGCAGGGAGATAACCTGATCTTTTGCAATTCAGACTCGTGGAGCTTTCTATATATGAATAAACTCTGTTATGCTTTCATTTTTATAGACAATGGTGGATGCCCGATACTGGAGGTGCTAACATACCTGCCCTTAACGATCTGCTTTCTGTCTGGAATATGGCCTTTAGTGATGGGCTGTATGAAGGTGATTTTACCATGGCAAACCATGAAAGTGAGTATTTGAATTCAGTGTGTTCTTTGGATTTCCGCAATCTAGACATGTCACAAAATCCTGAGATGCTTCATAATTCCTGTTCTTGTGGTCTTTGGAAGTATTCCTCTGAAATCGCCCGAAATGAGTGTGTTTCACTGGTTTCAAATTCAAACTTTCTGCTTAGACTTCAGAAAGCAGAAATGTTTTGATGCTTCATTTCCAAATCATTGTTTTCTGACCAGTTGCTTTGGAACACATATTCCAAGGGTTTTGTAACGCTCTCCTGCGTTGATGGAAGAAGACAGGTTCTCTGTAGTATAAGTAATGACTGCTAATGTGAAATATTACATTTCTCACACATTTTAAATCTGGGTTTTAGGGTAACAGTTAGGCAATTAAACTTTTCAATTAGAAAAAAGATATAATGTCAGTCTCCTTAATGGAGAGATTTGAAAGCAGTAGGTAAAGCTGAACCTCCGGAAATTGCGTTTAGAAATGCCTTGCCCGTGAATGTGTGGATCGTGTTGTGATCTAGGTCAAAATATGCCAAATTAGAGAAATATTCCTAGGAATGTGTGTGGGCTTTTTCATTGTTGTTGTTTTTTCTGAGTGGCTTTCACAGCTCACTGAATTAAGGTAGGAAGGGAAGAAGTGTTACTTCTAGTCTATAAACTGATGTTTTTCAGTGAATTATGCATCAGGATGCAGTATTGCAAAGTTTCCAGAAGATGGCATTGTAATTGCACAGACTTTTAAGGATCAAGGTATGCAATTTCTTCTCTTTTCTGTATTATAAACAGAATTTCTTTGTCACCACACAAGCAAATTTACAAGCTCTAAAACGGTGAAAGATGTAGAGAGAAAAATGCATTGAAAGGGTAGCTATTTTTTCAATTTGTCTAGAACCTATAGCTGGATAACTAGCAGACAGCTATAACGTGATCTCATACATTTTATTTAGTACAGTAAAATACAAGTCTTTATATTCAGTATATTGCTGTGTTGCTATATGTAAAGTCATCTGCACATGTGTGTGTTAAATCTCCATCTTCTGGCAGGGGGAAGAATTGTGTTGTAATTCATTGTGTTACTTGTCCGTATTTCTTATAAATTTCAAATGATATTGAACTTTAGATAAATGTAGAATTAATCTAGTCCTTGTTGAATGTGAATGATATGATGGTGTAAGGACATAGTTAAGGAAAATATAGGTAAGGAAAGTTTGGTAGGCAGTGCTGCTTGATGGACAGACGTAAGGGAAACATTTCCAGGTGTGCAGTGTACTTGTGGTCTCAGGCTTGAGTAAAGATCTGTTCTCCATGTTTATCTGTCCTTTCTAAGTTTTATATCATGTAATTTGTGAGGTGGTGATGCAGAACTGTAGCAAACCATTTTTAAGTGTTTTTCTTTTGTTGTTGGTTTTTTGTTGTTGTTGTTCGTTTTTGTTTGTTTGTTTTTTAAATGAGCCTTTAGGAAGAGCTCTGTAGGACCAAATCACTGGCACTATTACCAGATTGTGCGTTTGATCTGTGTGTATGGGAGGGTTCCAGCATGCAAACAGAAGTGCATACTTTCTATTTTAATCTTTCTGTTCACATATTATCTTAATTGTGATTGCAGATATCCTGCAAGCATGCCTCTAAGCTGCCAGTTTATTTGTG